>JAINUG010000004.1:13046015-13213515 GCA_029706075.1 Aldrovandia affinis
GAGAAAGTGTTACCCAGCCCATGAGCTATAGGTGTGTGAGGTGCAGAGGGGGACCATGGCAACAGGTCCAGAGTGTGAGGCTTCCATGAGTTCCTTGTCCTTGTGTGGAATCCTTTATCCAAAAAAGATATGAGATTTTAAATAATGAGGTGGTCCACTCCTGCCTTCTTCCGTGTCCTGACCACGTTGCATCATGGGTACCATAGAGAGCGCTCAGGTCTGGATTCTCTCTCCTGACTTTAAGGTATACTCAGCGATTTGACGTCACTGCACGAGAGGTAGTGTCAGTAAACGCATGACAAGTGCCTGTAGTTATTTGGACCATGGTTACGCCTTGCCAGTTGACCATTCATAACTAATAGCAAGAAATAGAATATATATAATAATACAGAAAATAAATTAATGCGTAAGTATACTTGATTCTACATTTCCTATACTGTTATTCAGGCATTCACTAATTCATGGGCCCATACAATCTATTATAGCTAAACCAGATTAGCCTTGCCATGTGTGCCCATTAGCCACTGTTTGGTCGTAGCCGTTACAACTGCAGAAACGTGTCGGGGTGAACTTGTTACATATGATAGCTATCCTAGAGAACGCTAACCAGCCTTCCTCGCCTGGTAAAGAGGAAAGGTGCTATCTCAGAATTGGTGCTGATAAGCTGAGCCGCTTTCAACTCTTGCCATCTCAAAAAGTTGTACACGTTTTCTACATCTGTCTAAGTACCTTTTGTGTTCAATGTTTTTTTTGTTTGTTTGTTTTAGGTTCCATAGCTACATAGCTAGTGTTATTCTTTACCTTATTCTTTACCTTTACATAAACTAGGTGGTGGACAGGAACAACTAGCACCGGAGGCTAATGGCTGGATTGCAGTTTTGCAGTATGCGTTCCAATGCGTTTCATTAGGAAGTCGCCCCCTCACATCTTCTGGTATACATTTGCAGAAAATACCGAATTAACGTTATATAATCAGACTGCTTTGGGTTGCAAGTTTGTTTTGATCGCAACAGACAGTCCTACTAGAGTAACATTAAGATGTGTTCCTTGTTTTGATGTGATTGATGCTTATTGTATATTTTATTAGAAAAGTGTGTGTAGAGTTCAGTCCCAAAAGCACAGTATTTCATAAAGGGGCATGGTTAGCATATAGGTTCATTCAGTTGACTATCACTGGCTAACTTTTATGTTGGTTGACATTATCGTGTGAGCTCCATTTTATACATCTACTTACTGTTAGCTAGCTAGCTGGCTACAGTGTTTAAGATCAGCACATTGTCAAATGAGCCAGGTTCATATTAGTGCAACTAGCTAGCTTATTACCTAGCCTGCGTGTCATGCCAACTACTGCCTCACTAGTTTGCTAGTTAGCTAGCTGTTAGCTGGTTGGACACAAAATGTTCAGATACAAACCTTTAATGTTAGAACACAAGAGTGAACCATCTCTACTATTTAAAATCACTACTCAAACCCTTCCCAGACCAAGCCATGCTTTTTAATGGTGGAGATGACTATGAATTATTGTTATATATATATATATGTGTGTGTGTGTGTGTGTGTGTGTGTGTGTACAGGGAGAAGATAAAATAATGGAAACACCAAATGAAATAGGACATGTTTTTAAGTAACTAAATCGCAATTAAAAAGAGTCTTACATGTGTTTCATATTAATGAATACTAATTACCAATATAAAAGACGTTTAAAAATCAACACTTTAATATGTGAGTTTCTAAGTCAACGTGAAAGATCTAACAGATTCTGAAAGAGGTCAAATAGTTGGTGCCCAAAATGCAGGTGCATCAGTCACAGAAACAGCAAAATTATTTAATGTGTCAGGGAGAACAGTGTCAAATCATGACGGCATATGCCAAACAAGGAAAAAACTGCATCAGGAAAGAGGAACAGTGGTCACAAGTCGAAGTCACCGGAATGACCCACTCTCAACAAATGTGCCAATGTGCAACAATGCAAAACTTGGTGTAATGAGCACAAAACCTGGACTTCTGAGCAGTGTAAGAAGGTAATATGGTCATCTAGGAGTCATCTTTTACTCTTTTTTGCTATATTGGGACGGGTTTATGTTTGGAGAAAGCCTAAGGAAGATTAGATTAGAAAACTTTATTGTCCCATCACATTTGTGGCAGAAAATTGTCTGACACGGGTTCATAAAAACAAAACACAGGCCGTGATCAAACAGATAAAACTCAGTTAAAAAACAAACAGTTAAGACACAGCACAGGCATAGCTAAAAAAGAGCAGATGTTCAAAAAGTAGCAAAGTGCATATGATATTATTTTTTAGTTTAAGAGGCTGGCAGTGTGGTGTAATGGTTAGGGAGCTGGGCTTGTATCAGAGGTTGCAGGTTCAATTCCCAGGTGGGGCACTGCTGTTGTTCCCTTGAGCAAGGTACTTAACCTGAATTGCTTCAGCAAAAATATCCAGCTGTGTAAATGGATTGTATGTAAAGAAATTTAAACTGTAAGTCGCTCTGGATACGAGCGTCTGCTAAATGCCTAATATGTCATGTAAATGTAAATGGTTATTGCCGTGGGAATTAATTATTTTTTGTGAATTAGTGTCTTGGCCAATGGGACTCTAGCGACGGTCTTGTGGGAGTAATTGGAAGAAGTTGTGGAGGGAGTGTGATGAGAGTGGCCTTTTTACGACGTAATGGTTCTGATAGTTATCGCTGGGTGGTACTGGTTATTTTATTTGACTGGTTTGTGATTCTTGAGAGTTTATTTTGCTTTTGACAGTGAGGGAGTTGTACCAGGATGTGATATTGAAAATGAAGCCTTCAACACATATTGCCTGTTCCCAACTGTTAAATGTGGTGGATCTGCTATGGTATGGGTAGCCATCTCATAGGAGTTATTGTGTCCGATTATTACTCTGCATAGCCAGGGAGTACAATGCCATTTTAGTTCACCAGGTGCACCCTATGGTGGAAACATTGTTTCCTCAAGATATTCCCATATTCCAAGATGATAATGCCTCCATACACACTGCTAAACGGATTCAAGAGTGAACACCAAGATGAAGTCAAACACCTTCCATGACCTACCAAATCACCACATTTAACCTCATTGAACCTTTATGGGAGTTCTGTAACATAGACTAAGGAGTAGATTTCCACCGCCTTCGTCTCTCAAAGAACTGGAGGCTTTCCTTGGTCCAACATTGGAGACTTGGTCCAGCATTCAAGAATGGTCCAATATCCCACTGGAAACAGTTAAAAACATTATAACAGCATTCCAAGAAGGATGGAAGTTATTCTGAAGGCAAAGGGTGGCCCAATTTCTTATTAGTTCATGAATATTCATATATTGTTTGGTGTTGCCATTATTTTGTCTAGCCCCTGTATGTGTATGTATGTATATGTATATGTATATATGTGTATATATATATATATATATAAACATACATGCAGTGAGTATAAAAAGTATTCACTCCCTTTTACATTTTATTTTTTCTTCATAGAATCAAAATTGAATTCTTGCAACACAAAATACTCATGTCAAATTTTTAAAAACGAAAGCTTTTTCTTAATTACAAATAAAAAAAACAGACAATAATTGATTACATAAGTATTCACCCCCTTGTCTTAATACTTGGAAGAAGCACCTTTAGCTGCAATTACAGAGTCTGCCAGTTTTGCACATCTGAACACTGCAATTTTCACCCATTCTTCTTTATAAAATTGCACAAGCTCCATCAGGTTGGACTGTTGGTGAACAGCAATTTTCAAATCTTTTCACAGATTCTCAATGGCATTGAGGTCTGGGCTTTGGGCCACTCCATGATATACATTTTTTGTTGTTTTTAAACCACTTCAATATGGCTTTTGCTGTATGCTTTGGGTCACTGTCCTGCTGGAATATAAATCTTCTCCCAGGTCTCTTGCAAACTGCAGCAGGTTTACTTAAAGATTTGTCTATATCTTGCTCCATTAATTTTGACAAGTTTTCCAGTCCCTGAAGCAGAGAAGCAATCTCCCACCACCATGTTTCACATTAGAGATGGTGTTCTTGGGATGATGCACAGTGTTAGGCTTATAGCTCCTAACGCTGAAACAAAAATGTTAAATCTTGGTCTCATCAGAGCATAGAATCTTACTCCACTTTGAGAGTTTCCCACATGCCTTCTGACAAACTCCAGGCAAGATTTAATGTGAGTTTTCTTCAACAATGGTTATTTTTGCCATGCTCCCATAAAGCACAGATTTGTGAAGCGCATAGGCTATTGTTGTCCCATGGACAGTTTCTCCCATGTCTGCCATGGAAGACTGTAACTCCATCAGAGATGCCATAGGCCTCTTGGTGGCCTTCCTAACAAGTGCCCTTCTTGCAGTTTTGGAGGATGGCTTGTTCTAGGCATATTCTCTCCATTTCTTTATGACGGATTTAATGGTGCTCCATGGACATTTAAAGTCTTTGAAATGTTCTTATATCCTTCCCCTGATTGGTGCTTTTGAAGAACCTTTTCTTGGATTTGCTTTGAATGTTCTTTGGTCTCCATGATGTAGCTCTTGTTTGGAAATGAAATGTACTAACCAACTGTGGGACCTCTCATATGCAGGTGTATTTAAAATCTTATTTTATTCTACTTCATGAATTATTTGAAATCATGTCAAACACCTTGTACAGAGGTTGACACCAACAACCAATTAATGTGACCTCTGAAGACAATTGATTGCACCAGAGTTTATTTAAGTGTGTCTTAGAAAAAGGGTTGAATATTTATGGAATCAATTATTGTCTTTTTTATTTGTAATTAAGAAAAAGCTGGGGCCTCCCGCGTGGTCCAGTGGTTACAACGTCCGACGCTGGCCACGGAGACCAGGGTTCAATTCCCCATCTCACCAGAGTCGGCTCTGGCCGGGAGTGCCACCAGGGGCGGTGATTGGCGGGGGGAGGGAAGCCGACATGCTGCGCATAAGAGTGGCCCTGTAGTACCGGGTTACGGTCGACGGCTTGGCGAGTGCCGTCTCGGAGGAGGCGTTGCTTTGCCTTTGTCACTACTGGTCGCAGGACTACGGCCGCAAACTCACATTACTAGGGGGGGATTGACATTAAAAAATTGCGGGTCTAATTGGCTACCAAATTGGGAGAAAATCAGAAGAATTTTTTTTTTGTTTTTAAGAAAAAGCTTTAGAGTTGTCTTTTTTTAACTATCATTATAGAGTATTTTGTGTTGAACAGTGGCAAAAAAAAATCCCAATGAAATCCATTCTGATTTCATGCAGTAAGAAAATGAAATGTGAGAAATGCCAAACTTTTTATACCCACTGTGTATGTGTGTGTGTGTTCAGTTTTCAAACTCTTTTTCTCTTTTTGATGTATTCATTTATCATGTTCCTAACTGTACATTATTAATATTAAAGATGTAAAGGCCTTGCCAGTTCCATAGCTCCCTTGGTTGGTTCTTCTTGGGGCCATGAGGAGGGGCAGGGTGGGGTAACAGAATGTCTAAACACAGAGTGCTTTGGAACAATTACACATACTCACATTCGCACTGACGTGCACACGCTCAAACAACACACACACACACACACACACACACACACACACACCATATTGGGTGACAGTGAAAATGGGGCAATCCCCATTGTTCATAATGGCACTTTTTATACCAATGTTTGTTATTGCTGAATTTAATTTATTTGCAAAATGCACAGCAATACATCTCATGCACACAGCAGTTGAGGAGACCCTGGAGATGCTGCTGAAGCCTAACGTACAGACCAGGTGAATCACTCAGTTGTGACAAGAAAGAACTCTGGAATCTACCTGAGAAAGCATGTGCTTATATTCCATAAGATATATTCTATGGCAAAACGTTAAATGATTTTACATGAGGTGTGAAATTTTCCATATAAGTTGTGTGTGTGCCTCATCAGCATTGCACATCTCTATGGATTTCCCTAATAGGCTACTTCTGCAGCCCACATAAGGAGTTCTCTGGGAGAGTCACACTGCCACACAGCCTGAATTTCTCTGGGCATCCAATCCACCAGGCCCTCCTGCTCCTGGTCTGGGACCTTCCTCCTGCTTATGCTACCAGTGCGTTACATGATTTTCAATTACAACATGCTTAGCCGGCCATTTCAGTTTGAGGTTTGTGCTGTACTGACTTGACGTACAGAATGATTTTTCCCCATTTTTATCCCAATTTGGTAGACAATTATACCCTCTATTATGAATGAATGAATGAATATTGGATTTATATAGTGGTTTTTTTCCAGGGAACTCAAAGTGCTTACAACGATAGGGGAAACTCACCTCAACCACCACCAATGTGTAGCACCCACCTGGGTGAACCACCTGGGCAGCCATAGTTCACCAGTACAAGCTCACTACACATCAGATACACAGTGGAGAGGTGAAGAGGGAGGGAATGAATGAATTCCATGTATATATATTTTCTTGGTTAGGAATTTGGCCAGGACAACACCTTACCAACTACCCCCCTATTATTCCAACTATCCCCCCCACTATTCCAACTATCCCCCCCACAAGCCCACTGCTAACTCATTTATGATACCGGTAGTGGCAGGAACAACAAACTGCCTCTGAGACAGAACTCGCCAATTGCTGACCGTGATTCCAGCCAGATGGAAGTTTTTCTGCAGCGAGCTCATGCCGGCTTCCCTCCCCCCACACTGGGACGGACAGCCAATTGCCTCCCGCGGCACTCCTGGCCAGAGTGGGCAACTTACTGGCGCAGCCGGGAATCCAACCCCGGCCGCAGTAGGCAACTTGCATTCCAGTCGGGCACTCTTACCATTACGCCACCTGAGAGGCAGAATGGCAAATTTTAATATGAAATACAAATTAATTTCTAAATATGCTGACTTTAATATTTTGACATTCTTTTTTTTCTGTTGTTCAACCTTTATTGTTACAATTAATTATTACAATTTAAACCAACTTGTTCTGACGCAAAGTTATATTCATGAAGAAGCCAAGATAGTGCTGTGACATGCTCTCAAGCTTATATAACTTTTAAAATGTCAACAGCTGTTCAGGTTTCAGGCTGTAACCAGAGGCACAGTGAGGACCTGTGGCGCCCTCTGCTGGCAGCATTACACTGTTCCAACTACACAGTTGTCAGTTGGAAGCTTGGGTCCAAGCAGAATAACTTGTCTTTGATGGTCTTTACTCTGGGGATAGATAAGTGAGAGGGGTCAATCAGAGGCTCACACTGCCACAGTTACCTACACAAAATGTACTCAGACTTCCACAACATAACATATAACATGCCATTTAGCAGATTATTTTATCCAAAGCAACTTAAGTAGTGCTTTTTCAGTATATGTGGTCCCAATGGGAACCCACAACTTAATCTTTTTCAGCACCATGCTCTACTTACTGAGCCACACAGAACCACAAGGACTTACATAAATCCTGGACGAGGACAGCAAGAGTGAATTTTCATCACAGACTTGATGTTGGCACTGGGAATATTTCCTTTAAAAAATTTGAAACAGCAAATGCTGGGCATAGTGTTGACTGAAATGGATATGGGGCAAACAGACAGACAGACAGAGAGAGCAGCCAGTCAATGCAGCACACAGCAGAAATAACAAGACACTGACTAATATATGAACTTTCTCCTTCACAGACACCTCTGCCTATGTGCAGTACACTCTCAGTCTCCACCCAGTATGTTAAAGTGATGTGTTCAGATATATCTCCAAACTTAGCTGCCTCTGTCGGGGACTCCAGTAATGCCCCAGGGTACCCGGTGCACGGGAGATCCATACGCCCTCCACTTATCACCCAGGGCTCCTTTCACATGATACCACAGTTATACAGATTTACTAATTACCCAGACACATAATCCATAATATTACAATCATTTCATCACTCTTTAATAACACCATAATCATGAAAGTAATAACACTTATTTATTTATTTAGTAAGTAATATGTATAATTCTTCATAAACTGTTTATAAAGTGTATGGTGTGCAGGTCGATGTGACGTACACTGGGCGGCACTGTGTTTCGGTACGGGCAGGCAGAGTGCGGGGGGCAAGGCAGACAAGCACACTCTTCGTGGTCTGCAGGGTCCTGGGCTCACGGAGAAAGTGCGTATGCGTGTGGGTCTGTCCTATTCACCGTTTTGACTCTGAAGTCCACATCACAAGGGTCCTTAAATACCGCAAGAACCTGCGGGGGAAATTTCAGAGCTGATTTCCCGATATGTAAAAAGTTAATTAATTTCCCCCACCTCATATTTATTTTCATTGACCCATTTCTTATATTTGGTTGGGCAGCTTCAACTGAGGGAACCGCAAGACCAAACTGGGGTGAAGATAAGACAACCAGAGACGCTGACACAAACAAACATAAACAGAAAAAATGGTAATATACAAGAATAATTCAGCATACTAGAAGTGTTCATCAAAATGTCTACTTTATTATGACTAATATACAGAGGCGTTGTTTGTGAACAGGCAAGGCAGGCAACTGCCTGGAGCCCCCAGGCCGTTAGGGGGCCCCCGAGGGCTGACAAACCACAGCAATGTCCTTTTTTTTCCCCTAGGGCCCCACCAGACTCTAGCAACGCCCCTGCTAATATACTTTTTAAATTATATAGCCTATATACACACCGATAAGCCACAACATTAAAAACACCTGCCTAATATTGTGTTGGTCCCCCTCGTGCCACCAAAACAGCTTTGACCCATCGAGGCATAGACTCCACAAGACCTCTGAAGTTGTACTCTGGTACCTGCCACCAAGACGTTAGCACAGATCCTTTAAGTCCTGTAAGTTGCAAGGTGATGCCTCCATGGATCGGACTTGTTGGTCCAGCACATCCCACAGATGCTCGATCGGATTGAGATCTGGGGAATTTGGAGGCCAAGTCAACACCTTTAACTCTTTGTCATGTTCCTCAAACCATTCCTGAACAATTTTTGCAATGTGGCAGGGTGCATTATCCTGCTGAAAGAGGCCACTGCCATCAGGGAATACCATTGCCATGAAGGGGTGTACTTGGTCTGCAACAATGTTTAGGTAGCTGCGATGCACTCTGTTCTGACACCTTTCTATTATAGCCAGCATTCACTTTTGCAGCAATTTGTGCTACAGTAGCTCTTCTGTGGGATCGGACCAGACAGGCTAGCCTTCGCCCCCACACGCATCAATGAGCCTTGGGCGCCCATGACCCTGTCGCCGGTTCACCGGTTGTCCTTCCTTGGACCACTTTTGGTAGGTACTAACCACTGCATACCAGGAACACCCGACAAGACCTGCCGTTTTGGAGATGCTCTGACCCAGTCATCTAGCCATCACAATTTGGCCCTTGTCAAAGTCGCTCAGATCCTTACGCTTGCCCATTTTTCCTGCTTCCAACACATCAACTTCAAGAACTGACTGTTCACTTGCTGCCTAATATATCCCACCCCTTGACAGGTGCCATTGTAACGAGATGATCAATGTTATTCACTTCACCTGTCAGTGGTTTTAATGTTGTGGCTGATCGGTGTATATACACCCATATACTAAATATGCTTTCTGACTTCTGCTTGGAGGAACGGGGATTAAAGTGTTTTATTTGTGTTGGTGTTGTTACCAGAGATTTAATGGTTTACAGAAATAACATGTTAGCAAATACAACATGACATTCCAGTCACTAAAGCCAGCCATTACAATTGCCCATTATGGGAAAAATATTTGTTGTGTTGTGTTGATGGCAAGAAATCCCAATTAAATCCATTTTGATTCCATGAAGTAAGAAAATAAAATGTGAAAATGCCAAAGGGGGTGAATAGTTTTATACCCACTGTAGCCTATATTTAAAATTATTCTCTCGTTCTTTTGCGCATAGCTAGTAGGCCTACTTCAAAAGTACAAAAGATTAACGTTAGTATGAAACTGACCAAACCTTATCTACCATCTTAGCAATGTGTGCTAAACTATAACTATAGCCCCATTAGCCCCAATTCTAAGAATAAAGTATATTCAATTACTTGTATTCAATACACTGTAGCCTTGTTACGACTTTACCCATTAAAGTGTAGGCACCAGTGAATTTACCTTGCAAAAGTGATGACACATGTCTCTCAATTACCCCCTAACTATGTCATAGTAAGTATGTGATCATATTTATTTGAAAACACATATGCATATTTGAAGTTTAAAAACTCAAAATCTTCGTAAATCTACCCACAATGCAATGTATGTGACGTAATAGATAGAACACGATCTGGAGCTAGCTGCTAGCACTGCTAACTGTTAGCATGCTAGCTATAGCAGCTAACTAGCCAGCTACCGACCGTCCTGAGGACATGAACATCCAGGCAAACAGTTGCGAACCCCGGGTGTACGGTAATACACTCGCACTGTTGGACGGACTCACGCATAGTGTTGAGTGTCTGCCTGTACTCCCAACAGCAGACACTATCATTATGCGTGGTCATCGCAACACAGTTGTTGCAGGTGCACCTACAACAGAAATATCTAAAAAACTAAAAAACAAGCTTAGCACCGGCCAAGACGGCCCAAGCCGATTGTGATTGGTTTAAATAAAAGTTTTAAAAAACAGCATCCCCTCTATCCCCGAATGATATCCATCCTGCAAGACTTTTCTCTTGCGCGGGAACAGCGCAAACATAGTGTGGAGATCGGAGATAGGTCTGAATAGTGAGACTAGCCTAGATAAGTAACTTTTGGCCAACATGGCAACCTGGGCCCGTATTCACAAAGCATTTTAAGGGTAAAAGTTGGTCCTAACTGCGCAATTTAGGAGCAAGTCCGAAAAATAATGGGCGTGTCACTCATAAATTTAGGACTCCTACATTTTTGGGATAAGAGTATTTCACAAAGGGTTTGAGAGCTAAAAACAGCTCCTAAGTCCAGGAGAAGTTAAATGCAGCCAAGAGGACTTCTAAGTCGCTAAAGACCTACTCACGGCGATCCAAAAATCTGCTGCGGCCGGCAATCGTTGTCGCAATCGCGTCAACACTGGAGATATTGAATGATACAGAGCTCATAAAAAGGTACCGCCTCAATCGCGAGGGTATTATATATATAATATTATATACCGTATATTATATATAGATACCCGCTGATTGTTTACGAGATGTAGACATGTAACCAATTGACTAGTCAGTATTCTTGGTTTCATGTTAAATCAGTGACACGTAGCCTACATTTGTATTTTAGAATCTTTATTAGAATATAATAGGGGTGCATCGGATCATTTTTCGGATCAGCAAAAAAAAAAATAACGGGACCAAAGGCGCGTTTCCACCAAAAATTGCCTGGAACTATTCTCAAGGAATTGAATGAATGATAATTTCAGTTTTTCAATTTAAGTTATTTCACTAAATCTTTATTCGAAAATTTCACAAAATAAATTTTTAGATTCAGTACGCCTTAGGCGATTTAACTAGGGTGGTCTTATGCCTGAATTAATTCTAAAAAAAACAAAACGATCACTAATGTTTCAATTCTATTTAATTCGGTCGCGTTTCTAAAAACATGCCTCCCAGAAAGGCATTTAGTATGAAAAACAAAGCAAACCAAAACATACATGGTTGTCTATCTCTTCACTGTAACTCTGCATCGAGATTTAGGGAATTGTTACTGTAAAAACAGCGGCAGAAAAACTATTTCTCTATGATGACCCACCCCCTATATCAGCCAATTACTGTGGGCATTCTGAGTAAGCAACGTCATCCCTAGCAACGACGTCAACCCCGCCCTCACTCTTAGCTTGAAAATTGTAGGAATTCCTTAGTATGAGTTTGTCTTTGCAGCTTTGTGAATAGGTTTTAAGGTGGGACTCCTAACTAAAAGGTTTTAGTGCGATTTAGAAGTACTCCTAGTGGTAAGATAAAATGCTTTGTGAATACGGGCCCAGATCTCTTCTGGATGCCAATTGGATAGTTTACCAGAAGCGGCAAAACAGTGCCAAAAGTCTGTGTGTAGAGAAAAATCTTGTTAACTGAGTGTTGCACGTAAATACTGTTTTCCATTCGTACTATTTCTGTTCACAAATGGTAAAATACAAACACAGACCACAAGTTACAAGCGCAAGTCATTGGTTACAAGTACAAAATGTTTTATTTCAGATTGTTCAAACACAAACTATAAGTTGCAAGTACAAGTCATTGCTTACAGATACGAAATACTTTTGGCATTAATTTGAGCCCATATTTTTCGGCCTTACTTTTTCAACAAGCTCTTAAAATAGAAATTTGAGGTGTATACTTGCATTGGGAATTCTGTTCATAACTATTACACAATTTGATTGTAACAATTGTCTTGTTGCTCCGGCTTTAAATAACTCAGTAAATGTATTGTTGACCTCTTTTAGTTACATGTAACGTTACTGTATTCCAACTGATGTCATTTGCCCTGTCCAGAAATTGTCTTCGAGTTCCACATTTTTCAAAAAAATAGCCATCACCATATACAACGGTTGAGGTTGGAGCTGTTGGCGCTACGTGCCCGTGCCCTCAGCGGCGTGACCGTGCACGCCCACGTCCAGACGCGCTGAAATTCAAAGTTTGAAACTCGAGGGCGTCAGAAAAAAGGAACGGTTATCGTTATGCTCTGTATTGGTGATTTGAGATTAAGTACATTTTCACATCAGACGGTTATATAATCACAATTGCATCAAGACTGCATATTTGGTCACTTTAGCTGCCTGTCAGCATCTGTAAACTAGTTTGAAGTTTAATAGCAATTCATTTGTCCGGATTTTCCTTCGGTTAATAATGGACCCTTTTGTGGAGGTAAGTTAACGTTAGCTGGTCCAAACAAATCATATTGTTTTCGCAAAGTAAATGTTTGAGATTAAGTCGAAGTAGCAAGCGGAGTAGCTATCTGAAAGGGATGTTCGTTATGCTGTTGTTCGCTAATTTAGCTAGCTAACGTTTTATATTTTTAAAATAGTCGGACGAGCCAACGAGCGACATTGTTTGAAGTTGGCTAACGACCTATCTAGCTGCATCCAGGCTAACAAAAAGCGGGGAGATTATATCTGATATGGTTAGATTGGCTTGCTCAGTGAACGCAATCTGTATTTTGAAATGAATTGCTCGTTTCCGGATAAAGTCTCCAGTGCCGCTTAACTTATACTTTAGTAAACAAAACAAAGCTGATGCTTGTCTTTGTGGTCTCTGCTGCCGGGCCTCTTCCGGACCTCAAAGCAATAGCACCGAGTTATGTTTGTTTACCGTCACTGGTTCTGAGCGGTTGAAACTGATTAAGGGTCTTCTCGAGCGCCGTCAGATTGGACCTGGTTTTAAACGGCTGCTTATAGTTCTAAGGCGCAGGTCCCCAAACTCCACAATCACGAAGTCTAACCACCAAGCAACCAATAACACTTGCTATTCTCAAATATTCAAACTGTGTAAACAATGTTCTTCTCTCACAAGCTGTGCATACTGGGGTGTACTTTGCTCTGACACTGTGACAGACCTTGTTACACCTGTAACTACATCCGCCTCCATGAGCCCTACACAAACTCTCGGGAACTTCTATATGCAGGCGTAGTTACACATCTAACTTAATTTTAATGGTGTGTGATAATGCTTTATTGTAAAGTGCCGTTTTCTGCCCTGTTCCCTGTGGTTTCTCCTGATCTCTCGTCCCTTTCTCGCTCTGCAGCAGATAGTGGCACGCACACATGCCAGGCAGGTGAGCCTGCAGCAGAGGTCTGGGCAGAGAGGGGGCCTGCATGGCTGTGAAGGGATGGGCGGGGCTCCAGGCTCCCTCAAACGGCCAAGAGACCCCCTGTCAGGCAACAAGAACCTCCTGTCATCTGGTGAGTGTGTTTGTGAATGTGTTGTTTGTTTGTGTGTGTTTGTGTCTCTGTGTATTTGATGGATGTGTGTTGCCATAGCAGGGCACCCAGACGGTCTTAAGCGCCGCTGCCTGGATCTGGTGGGAGACGAGAACTTCAATCCTCTCCAGCAGCAGGCAAAGTCCCCCACTAGGCCACGCCTCCGAAGGGCAGAGCTAGAGGTGAAGCCAGACACCCCTGCCATCTCCTCCATCAAATCCAGACTGAAGGTGTTGGCTGAGAGAAAGGAGGGTAAGAACAGTCGTGCTCTATCTCACGCACGCACGCACACACACACAGGACTGAGTGTGAGCTGTGCTCACTGTGCTCCTCTGTGGTGGTGATCTGTGCGCAGGTTCCCTGTAATGCAGTCTTCTCTTCAGCAGGTGATGCTGTGCTGTCAGGAGTTGGACTGACTCCACTTGCCCTGAAAAGCCTGTCTGGATCAGGAGAAGAGGAGCACAGGACTGGGTTCCACCCCATAGGTGAAGACCAACACACACACACTAATGTGCATAGACTTACACACACACAGATGTTTAAAGTGTATTTTATTTGTAGCTGTTAGCTGATTAACAGCGCCTGGCCCTGTTTCCAAGGTGACACAGAGTTCCGCTCACGGATGGAGCGGTTTGAAATGGGGTCCCCTCAGGATGGCCCCTCCCTGTCCACACCCCGGCCACGCGTCCTCTCCGGCTTCGCCCGCACCATCCAGCAGAAGCTGCAGAGAGCAGAGACGCCCAGCACAAGCCGAGCCCAGCTTATCCGCCAGGTCAGGCACACTCTCCCCTTCGTTCACCTGCTTTACCTGCGCACACCAGGGGTGGACAAATTACACAAACCCTTTACTTGAGTCAAAGTAAAGATACCCTGATAATATATTACTCCAGTAAAAGTAAAGAGTCCTACATTTAACAGGGCTCCAGACTAACGTTTTACATTGGTGTTTTACATAACTTTTTCATTTGGGTGCACCAGCACATAATTTAGGTGTACCCAAAATTTTCCATGCCGCCTTTGGGCATCACCTTTTTTGTCAGTTCCCATACACATTGGTAATTTCTTAACACATTATGTAAATGGTTGTAAACAGGAATACGGTGCAGATTAATGTTTTTCTTTATTTAAATCACTGCACACTCAACAAGAAATCGCAATAACTTAAATTGTTTAAAAAATGAACTTAATAAGTGCTGATGTTTAAAGTGCTTGACAAACTCAAATAAATAAATCAAACACAAATAACTCAAACAAAAGTGTGCGCTGCTCCTGGGTCCTTACAGAATATCCCCCTCAGCTGGCCCATGCCCAATCCGCGATTTGAACACCTGTCTTTTATTTAATTTTTTTAATTTTTTTAAATAAATTGTCCGTGATCACTCCAATGAACTGGGCACAGGCAGCGTCGTTGCTGTACATCGGGTTCACATTTAACCCTTTCTTCTTCATAAGGATGATCTCGGACTTAAATGAAATTTCGTAAAAGGGAACTCTTCTTTGGCTGTATTATAAGCAGTGTTGAATTTAATTATCATTTCCTCACTGCTTCGGTTGGCCGCTGCCTGACACTGAAACGCTGTGGGGAGGGGGGCTACTCTGCCGGCCAAGCTCCTGTCACGGCACAGGACGTGTTTCTTAGATAAATTGTGCTTTTTCAACGTTTCGATTCAGAACGTCGATGCTCCGAATGCAAAAGCACTGTTACCAGCCATGCTTTGGTCGCACTCTTTACAATAAATGCAATGCATTATGTTGGCCGTTTTATTATATCAGACAGGGTTGGGACGATACCATTTTTTTCAGACCGAGTACAAGTACTCACTTTTGAGTACTTGCCGATACCGAGTACCAATATGAGTACTAATACTGCAATTTTCAATTACCACAATAATGAGACTGCTGATTTTGAAGATACTGTGTTTATTTTTTTCCTGATGTATTCACTCCTGTTTCACTGATGTATTCATGACACTGTGGATGGAGCACAGTCAATTTACTGATTAATTTAAATCAACTAAGGTCCAATAAAAATAAAACATGAAATTGTAACCTGTAACTCTCACTGAGTTGTAGTATGACAAAACATATATTGTAGGCTAACTGACATGGCATTTTCAACTGTGAGCCTATTTCTGTTTTCATCAACAATATGTGACACTGAGCTAAAAAGCCATTCACTTTCCACATTACTACATGGCGCTGAGAGGTATTTTTGTGACATTTGGGCAAGAGTGGGAAATCGCACTTTGCTAACCACCCAGTACTGGAGTGGTTTGTCTTCACGAGAAACTGTGGCCTCTGCAAGGTATGTCCAACTGGATGGCAGCAGCCACTGGAGTACTGCTCAGTGATGCATGCTCATCTGCAATTTCTTCAAACACACTGTCCAGGCTGCTGCTGGGCTGGTCCCTCCGTGGCCTTCTGATAGGTGGCTCCTCATGTTCCTGCTGTTGGTCTGCATCCCCGCCAGACATTTTCTGCAGCTCCACCATCACTTTGGCCTCCCTTGCTGTGTTGGTGTTTGAGAAAAACTGATCCTTATATCTACAAAGAGAATGGAACAGTTTTGCTGACAATATACATGCTAAGCTTTTATGTCAAATCATTGGCAACATTTAACTAGTTGGAGGCGTTTTTAGCAAACAACAATAAAATTATAATAATAACAAGTGACGGTTCAGAGGGAAATAATATATATTTTTAAACAGTATGCTACATGAGGTATTGATTTTTTTAACAATGTGTTGCCTAATCCATTAATACTGACTTTTTAGATAGACATTTTCCCTACTTCAAACTTTATAGCCACACAGCCATTCTTATAGCGTTTAAATTAAGTGCATAATAGACTATTAGTTATCATAAATATAGGACTATTCGTTACCTTGGATCGAGTAGACTTGCGATGCAGTAGAGTGGATTTTTCTCTACGTCCGAAAAGCGTTTCTTCACAGCTGCCAGTAAAGTATTCCATTTTCTCTGGTCCTCGTCCGTTTCTTTGGCCAGCAATCTCTGAAGCACGGTGACAGCGGGAATCACATCTGACGCTGATGCATCGGAAGAGCTCACCTGTCGAGTTAACTCTTCAAAGGGAGCCAGTACGGTTATCGTTTTCTCCAGTAAACTCCACTGGTTCGCGCTGAGGTTGTCGGGGAGCTCATGCCCGGACCCAAATTTTCCGAGGGCTCGTTTCTGTTCGACGAGAGAGTGCAGCATGTAAAACGTACTATTCCAGCAGGTTTGTACGTCTTGTTGGAGTCTTTTATCGGCTGGTTGAGCTGTAGCTGAATGTCTTCTAGCCGGGAGTACGCCAAGGCCACAGCATCGGCAACACTTCGCTGAGCAAGAAGGCCTTCATGCACTGCCAGCTAGAGTGTGAGCGACACACGGAAGGCTTGGGGGTCCAGCATCATCCATGGCCTTTATCATGTTTTTGGCATTGTCTCGGACCACGACGTGAACGGATTTTTTTGAAATCCCGCAAGTTTGAAGCATTTCGTCAAATGCACCTGCTATTGCTTGGCCTGTATGCGATCCACGAAACTGTTTTGCTTGCAGTGCGACTCGCTGAAGAGTAAAATCCTTATCTATCCACTGCGCTGTTAGGCTGATGAGAGACAATGGACTGACGCTACTGCTCCAAATGTCAGCGGTGAAGCTAATAGCTGATATGTCGCACAACAAGCTGTTGATGTGCTTTTTCACGAAGTCGTGCATCTTCGGCAACATGGTCTCTGTGATATGACGACGACTCGGAATATCATACCTGGGCTCCAAAACTTTAAGAAGCCGTCGGAATCCCACGTTATCCACAACCGATAATGGTTGATCGTCAAGAGCAATGTATTGGGCAAGAGCCTCTGTTATTATTTACTGCCTTCGGGTTGTCTCTTGACATTTTCTCATGCCTCTGTAGTGTTTGTAGTAAAGTTGGTTGTTGCTGTCTGCCACTGCTAGCACCAGCAAACTCATTGTACTCCACCTCGTGTCGATTTTTGAGATGTTTTGTCAAGTTATTAGTATTGAATGAACTAGCTTTCGTGCCACCTCTTCATATATTAGCTGAGCAGAGCTTGCATTCTGCTGTACCTTTGTCTGCTTCGTTTACCTGAAAGTATCTCCAAACTGCCGACATTTTCGTTCATTTCTCGTGAAGAGGGTGTGACGTCGAGCACGCAGGATTTAGGTCACAACTGATTAGCTTGCTAACATAATGTTACATTAATATGTTTATTTCTCAGCGCGCAACTGAACAGAAGAGGATTTCAGTGATGGAATCAGCATGAATTCTTAATGCTAGTGTTTCGCGAGTCACTCAGTGTAACGTTATGACGTTGGTATCGGGTTTGGTGTGTATCGGAACATTTTTACGAGTACATGAGCACAGTATCGGAGCCACGTAAATTGGACAAGCCGTTTTTTACGAAAGGAATATGTTTTGGCTTTTCTGGATGTGGTAGGCTCTGGCTCTGGCTCGGAGTCAGATGAGTATCTCCGCCGATTATGTTGTGTCTGGGTTGGGCATTTCAGGCCGGGGACACCGCAGCATTCTTCCTAACGAAAAAAGAATCGATAGTTCTCATTGTAAATGATGTTTCAGGTTGTGATAGCTCACGATTTCTCGAGTTCGCGCGCAAGGAATGTGGGAGGAGTGCAGGGCGCGGTCTCACACAGGCGCACGTTCGCACACACACACACACACGGCACATATGCAAGATGTACATAAAATCCCGCTATACACTGCCAAAATAATCTACAGATTCTCTTTTTACAATATTTGTTCAAAAATATTTTTATTAAATGTATTTTTTCTTTTTCTTTTCTTTTTTAAAATCAGGCCTCCTAAATAGTCGCACGACCAAAATGGTCACACCCTGGAGCCCTGATTTAACCCCATTTGCCTTTCAAATGTAGGGCAGTAAAAGTAAAAATGGAAATACTTAAGTAAGCACAGATACTTGAAAAATGTGCTTAAGTACAGTAATAAGTCAAAGTAAAGTAAATGTACTTTGGTAGTGTCCACCACTGGCGCACACCTTTCTCACCACCACACCTGTTTTTTTGTTTCAGGAGCGTGAGCAGGAGCTGATACTGGTGAGGGCCCAGCCAATCACAGACAATGCCTGGCTGAAGAGGAGCTGGTCTGACACCTCATTGGCTGAGGTGAGGCACGGGGAGGGTCATGGTGTCATTGTAAGAGGTTCAAGACAGAGCTTTTTTAACACTGGGTCTGCTCCATTTAGATGTGCCAGTGCGATGCTTACTACGTAGGGGCGAGGGTGGGGAAAACCGCTTAAATGGAGTGAAACCTGTCAGCCGATGGCAGCAAGCACATTGAACCTCTTTCAGCTGAGAAAACAATTAACAATAATGATATGAAATGAGTGTTCTATCTGTGCCTTTAAATGGATAAGGAGACATGCACATATTTCTCTCCCACCAGCATACTTTAGTAGGACTGTCTCGTATGAAAAAGGTGGACAAAAAAAATGGCATTAGGCATAGACTGCTATTTAATTCATGTCAGCATGAACAACACCGGATGAGGAAAATGAATAAGATTTTAGGTATGGAGGACATTAATCTGTGTCTTGCCAATCTCCGTTGTTGGCCATTGTTGTTTTTTGTTGTGCTTATGACATTTCTCACCATTCTTGCCGAGGATTCAGGGAGGCACAACCGGCCTACAAACCCGACATGTGCCGTTTATAAATGGTGTGGAAACCACGCCCACCCGGGCCAAATCCTGTGTGTGCCGGGCGGGTTTTGGAGTGGACCCACTACCATTCCAAGGATCAAAAGATCAACCAATAAAGACGCTCGATGTAAACAATACAGACACTTGTTCTATCTGCAGTTACTCACTGCAGCCTGGATTCGGACCTGGGCTCGGCCAGCCAGCTCTGATGGGGGAGGCCCCTTTTGGGGGTGCGATTGGCTGTCCGCCCCCAGGGGGAGGGAAACTTGCATGAGTTTTCCGCGTGCAAGCGGCTCTGTGTGTTTCGGAGTTACAGTTGATGGCTTGACGAGTTCTGTCTCGGAGGAGGCAGTTCGATGTCTTTGTCACTGCTTGACCCGGGGTTGTGACGGCGAGCGTGTAGTACGAGGGGGGGGGAACTAGAAGAGGGGTATAATTGGCCATCAGATTGGGAGAAAATGGGGAAAAAATCTGGAATATTTTTCTTTCTTTTTAAAGATTCAGTATTTTTGTCAGTGACTCCTGGATATTTTGCATTGGCCCATGCAGGGTTTTAATGCATGGATGCTGTCGTAGTCCCAGTGTAGTGTGTGTGTGTGGTTGGAGATGGTGTCAGCGTGTGTGTGTCCCAACAGGCAGAGCCCAGCGTACAGGCACAGGATGCTGGGAACAGTGTGAGCTGTGATGGGCCTAAAACGGAGGATGGCAGTGCAGTCACATTACCTGCCTTTACCAAAGAGTCTCGCACTCAGACGGGATACACAGGTGAGACACACCTTTGGCCTTTGGGCAAAGGAAGACTGACCATGAAGAGAGAGACCCCTTTCCCACATTACAGAGGAACCAGTCTGGCTCATTATAGCCCTTTCCCACTGTAGAGCTGAACCAGGCTGGCTCATTATAGCCCTTTCCCACTGGAGCTGGAACCAGGCCATTAGGAGGATTTGACCCTCAGTTGTAGGGCGTAAGCGAGACAGCATTTTCACACGAATAGATATAATATATAAACCAGGAAACAACGTTTAGCCCTGTCCAATCCTGGTAGTAATAACCTGTAAATTCAGGCTTCACCCAATCATATTATCTGCTTCTACTGTAGTAATAGTATAGTAGTACTGAAACTGTAGTAATTTGTATAGTCTTGGTTTGTGCAACCTTTGTGAGATGCTGAGAGAGGTGTCTGGATTTAAGACCGATACACTCCTCAACAGTCTCCACCTAGGGTAGTCTCCTTTAGCTGAACAGGAAGAGAAGTAATCTCTCAGATGAACAGGAAGAGCAGTCCTGTTAGATGAACAGGAAGATGCATAGTTTGTAACAGGGGAGGTGGGGCTTCTGCCAGTTTGAGAGTAAAGAGGGGGCTCTAGCCATGGATATTAACACAATTTTTCCCTATTTTGTCTGACTCCCGTGAGGAGGCCCCATAGTAACGACGGAAAGTGTCCAACCCTCATTCCAGCTGTCTTACACTTACACTTAGGGTTAGGGTTACAGTTAGGGTTAGGGTTAGGGTTACCAGCTTGTTTTTGAAACGTACCACTTAGTGGCAAATGTGCATATGCGAGATCTGGGAAAAAATAGGGTTACTATCTAGCCACGACCTAAAGAGGGTCACTTTTGCTGTGGAGCCAGATGTGATCACGCTTGAGGCTGTTTCCGGGCCCCAGGCAGGAGCCTGGAGTACCTCTCTGCCAGGTGAGACTAGGAGTGTGTTGCGGCTCAGCGCTGTGGACATTTTATTCAGCTTCAGTTCTTTAAATAAACTGGATGGCTCGTTCTAACCACCGAGGCCACTGCATCAGCCCACCCACATCATGAGGATGAGTGATTCAGCTCACAGTTTCTGCCCTCACATGCCAAGCTGCAGTTTCCCAGCATCCTGTGCGCAGCTGCAATACGCTGTTTGTGTGCCACGGTTCTCCACAGATGCAGAGCTGAGCTCTCCCGAGGAGCTCAGCACCTCCAAGATGATTGACCAGATGTTCATGGGAGTTCTGGATACCACAGAGGAAGAGGAGGAAGAGGAGGAGGAGGGGCAAAATGAAGATGAGGAGGGACAGGATGAAGAGGAGGAGGGGCAAGATGAAGAAAAGGAGGGGGCGGATAAAGAGGAGGAGGAGGAGGGTAACCTTGCCACAGAGTCACAGGAGGACAGGACAGGGCAGCAGGAGGGGGTGAAACGCGGAGAAGACCACGAGCCGCAGGAGAACAGTGACAGTGATCTGTTCAGCGTCCCACCCAGCTGCCTCCTGTCTCCTCTCAGCAAGGCTGTGGAGGCCGTGGTCACCCCACTGGTGAGAGCCCAGCCTGTGTGTCTCCCCCTCCTGTCACTCTGTGCGTCTCCCCCTCCTGTCACTCTGTGTCTCCCCCTCCTGTCACTCTGTGTCTCCCCCTCCTGTCACTCTGTGCGTCTCCCCCTCCTGATACTCTGTCTCCCCCTCCTGTCACTCTGTGCGTCTCCCCCTCCTGTCACTCTCTGTGCATCTCCCCCTCCTGTCACTCTCTGTGTCTGTGTGACTGTCTGTCTGTGGGTGGTCCCCTCCCTGTAGTCTGATCATTGTGTTTGACATCTTCACAGAGGCTGGCCTGCAGCCCCCTGATTGAAGCCCTCCCTATACTGAGCCCTGAAGAGACCACTTCCCCACCTGCAGAGACTGCGCCTCTCTACAGGTAAAGACATACACACTACACCTCTCTACAGGTAAAGACACGCGCACGCACACACGCACGCACGCACACGCACATGCACACGCACAGCACAGCACAGCACTCTTCCGGAAGAGATATTCTCAGGTTGTTTGTTTGGTTGACAGCATTGATGCATACCGCACGCAACGGCAGAGTTCCCAGAATGCCGAGCAGTGTGTGACCCCGGCGACGTACAGCCGTGCAGTTGATGTGCCCCGTCCCCAACCGCCCGTCAACACCAAGGAGCGAATCATGGTGAGCAGAGGGTCTGGTGAGTGAAGTCATTTGGTGAGTAGCTCTTTGTCGTGTGCTCAGCTGTGGTGATGCTCCTCCCCTCCTCCAGCTGCTGAGTGAGGAGGCAGGCAGGCTGCAGAGCATCATTTCCCAAACCCTGCAGGCGCTCAGCTGCTGTACCGACCCGGGACATGGACAGGGCTCGCTGGAGGAGGCCGAGGCAGAGAAACTACTGCTGGTGTCCTGTGAGTCTCTGTACTTCTCTCTCCCTCTCCTCGCTCTATTACTCCTCTCCCTCTCTCCTCTGTCTGTTACCCTGCTGTTCCCTTGTTTTCTCATTGTATCAGTGTCATGGTTGTGATGTGTATCAGAGGCTGATGTTATACCTGCCCCGGTCCCGTTTCCCTCCCCAGGTGAGAAGCGCTCGGCCCTGCTGGCGGAGGTGTCCCGTCTGAGGGATGCGGGAGGGTGTAACCCTGCATCAGACGGCCCCAGCCAGGAGCCCTGTAGGGGAACAGTCACCATCAGCCATGTCAAGCTGCCCCTCAAGGAGGATTTTGTCAGCTCCGTCCGCTCACAGACAGGTAGGGTCAGGACGTGACGGCACAGAGCCAGGACGTGACGGCACAGAGCTGCTGTGCATATGCAGGACAGGAAGTGACAACAGAGCTGCAGCAAACCTTCAGTCTCTCTCTCTCTCTCTCTCTCTCTCTCTCTCTCTCTCTCTCTCTCTCTCTCTCTCTCTCTCTCTCTCTCTCTCTCTCTCTCTCTCTCTCTCTCTCTCTCTCTCTCTCTCTCTCTCTCTCTCTCTCTCTCTCTCTCTCTCTCTCTCTCTCTCTCTCTCTCTCTCTCTCTCTCTCTCTCTCTCTCTCTCTCTGCAGGTCGCCCCACTCACTACTTCTTTATTCTGATTCGCTACGGAGTGTACAACATCGTGGCCACGCCCCTAGCCACAGCGGCAGATGCGCTAAACGGGGACACCCTCTCCTTCCCCACCTCCGTGTCCCTGTGAGTCCTGCTGCCCCTCCAAGCCCGCTCATATGCAAGGTTCCCAAGCCTCATGGAAAAACGTCAAATAATTGACAATTATTCTGTCATGGACATTTCTGATTCCATGTAACGTTATATGTTTGTTTTCTTCTTTTCCGTTCTGTTCTCTCTCTCTCTCTCACACACACACACACACACACACACACACACACACACACACACACACACACAATGAGATGTGTATTTGCACTGGCAACAAAACGTGTTAAGTTATGAAAGTAAAGTCCATTTTTGCATCAGTCGCTAAAACAAATGTCATTGAAAACCTTAAATTTGTAATTGAAATGTCATGGAAAATTGTCATTTGATTCCATTCCACCCGGTCTGCTCATATTGCCTATGCTGCATAAATGTGTGACGTGGGTGTATAATGTGCTCCCCCTGGCCCTCCGTTTCAGCCGGGACGTTCCCTCCAGTTTCGAGGTCGACGTGGAGGTCTTCAGCCTGGTGAGACAGACCATTATTTCGCCACTGTGCACGTTGTTTGCAGATTGTGCTCAATTTCGATGCTGTTTGATGGTGACGGTGTTTTCTCCACCGTCTCAGTCTCGTTGTACAGGGAGTAACGTGGACGCAGTGCGGCGCTCAACAAAGTCCAAGGTACCGGTACCAGTCCCTGAAACTTTAAATTTTTTCCATTGTTACTTTCACTCCCCTACATTTCAAAGGCAAATAGGGTTAAATGTAGGACTTTTTACCTTTCCTGGAGTAATATTTTATCAGGGTATCTGTACTTTGACTCAAGTAAAGGGTTTATGTACTTCGTCCACCACTGATCAATTGTGTGCGTGATGTGTGTTTGTGTAGGCCAGCTGTTGGTTTATTTCAAAATGTTCATAAAGCTTTAGCCTGTAACTGCTGCTGTGTTGTTCTGTCAGGTCACTCCAAAGAAGCTTCTGAACACCATTACAGTGAGTACCCCCCTCTTGTTGCCAGAACTGCGCTCCCATTGGACAGGGGCTTTTATACCCTTGAACATTTGAATCTCATTGTGCTCATGTACTTCACTAATTAGACATTTTTATCTGTTAACAGAGAACCAACCACAGCATGACACGTGAGTTTACTGGTTTCGGGCGATGTTCATGTTTGTTCAGTGTGACTTTAATAAGCTCTGGGTGTGTTTGAGCTCAACACTGATTGGCTCTCTCCCCAGCCTCCTCCTTGTCCTCCATGGGCCCCCGTAGATCCAGTAACTTTGCCCTGGTGGGCTGCCATAGAATCACCTTGCAGTCCTTGGGCCAGAGCAAGTTCCCCCTGGACAAGGTAGAGCTCACATCACCGCTGTCACTCATCCACACTACACCTGCAGCACAGCTATCACACACACGCACACACACACACATACACACATGCACTTTACATATACTTGTGTCCATGTAAAACAGCCCATCCTGAATGAGACGACCATGTAGCTCGGCTGGACTACAGTGACACTACCTCACCTGTCTCACAGCCAAACCTGTATACTGGTACACTGCGTGGGTTCTGGGGATGTAATATTCCTCTCTCTCTCTCTCCCTCCCTCCCTCCCTCCCTGGGACATTAGATGAAGTTTGAAGGCAAAGTGAGGAAACTCCTGGGAGATGAGTTTCAGGAGAAGGTAAGTCTTCACTCTGTGGCCCGGACATCCTCACAAGCAGACCAGAAAGGATTAACCAAGGCTGGCAGGTCTGATCACGAGTGAGATGCCACAATCAGTCTAACTGATGGATTATAAAACTAAAACCTTTGTACATTTGAGAACTGCAGTATATCCCAATTTTTATTGGGAATATCACTCCCAATTAAGAGCTGAGATCACTGACCTGAGTTCAGTACAGTCTCTTGGGTCAGGGAGGGGCAGCTTCAGTCTTTATTCAAGGCTCTTAATAAGCAGCTGAAAGGACTGAAGTTCCTCTCTCTGTTAGGACCATGTCCACCTCCCCCAGGTCCCCCTCCACACACACACACACACACACACACACACACACACACACACACACATGCACGCCTGGTCTCCATGTTAACTTTGTTGCCCACTGTAGGTGCCTTTCCTGTCTCCGCTGGAAGGAAGCATCTACCTGCAACTGGGCTGTGAGGGCCACTCCTACGTCCAGCACCATGGCTTCCTGGTGAGTCTGCCCATCTTTTTGTGCCTGCGTGAGTGAGAAAGAGACTGATTATGTGTGCGTGTGGTGGAAGAGAGATCTAATCAGACCTTCTGTGATACTTCCCATTTGTGAGTTGGTGTCTACGCTTCATTGTGCTGAGAGTCTGTGTGAATCTCCCTCTGCTCCTTGCAGACGGTGTTTGAGGACGTGAGCGGGTTTGGGGCGTGGCACCGGCGCTGGTTCTGTCTGGAGGGCGGCAGGCTGTCCTACTGGAGCTACCCCAGCGACGAGCACAGCAAGGTGGGCACAGAACTCCCTGCGCCCTGCATCTCAACTGCACATCAACCACCAATCAATATTCATCAATCTAAAATCAATAGAGATTCATTCAATTCATGAGAAATAAATCCACTTATTTGAATGTTCCTTCCTGTAAATAGAGGTATTGATAGTGAGTCCTATCATACAAAGCTCAGCTTGTTGATCTTGAAAGCCGTAGTGTGCAGCAGTATCGACGTAAAGGACTCACTCAAAATTCACTTCGCTGCCACTGGGGCAGAAAGTTGCATAGAGTACCTTTAAGCGTTCAAAAAAGGTTTACATGCTCGCATTGACAGCAGATTTGACTTTACAGTGGTTAAATTGCAAACATTCCTATTTGTCTTAAATCCCTCCACTAAACGTGCCCTCTCTGGCCTCTACCCCCTCCCTGCACATTTCCCTCCAGGCCCCAGAGGGCAGCATCTCCCTCCTGGCCAGCGGCAGTCAGCGTGTGCAGTCGGTAAACAGGGACTCCTGTGCCCGTCCTCACACCTTCGAGCTTGCCAGCACCAGGGCTCTGCAGCAGGGGGATGACCGTGTGCTGGACAAGTAAGATTCTCCTCACCTTTTTGATCTGGAGCCACGTGCACACTACTCTACAGCAAAGTCACTGGCTCCATTACCGCCCAAACACTGGAGAGACAAGACTGGGGACGGGGACGTGCACCATGTGTGAGAATGGGTGTGTGTGCATGCATGCATGCTTTTCTTACTGGCTCTTTGTGCATGTGTCTACTCCAGGCGCTGGTTCTCGGCTGACACACGGGAGGAGCGGGTGCAGTGGATGGAGAAGCTGGGCCAGGCTCTGCTGGACCTTCAAACCTGGAACCTCCGCTCCATGACCCATGATGGCCGACCTTTCACACCCTCCTTCAGCGAGCCGCCCCGGGAGAGTGTTCTGTAAGCCCCCTGATCCCCGGAGCAGCAGGACCCCCTCCCCCCCCAATCCCTCTCCTCATCTGCAGTGGTGCTTCCCAACCCTGGTCCTGGCGACACACTGCGCAATACATTTGTACTACAGAAATACTTTCCCTTTTCACTACACTACTACTATACTGCATTAATAATACCGGCCTGCATTACATTCTTAATAATAATGGATTGTGTTTATATAATACCTTTCACAATCTCAAAGCACTTTAAAGTGAAGGGGGAAGGTCACCGGGGGATAATTAGATGACCAGGTTGAGAGTGCAGGTTTGATTTGGCCAGGGCCAACTCTGCCATAAGTGCCAGGGGTCTTTAACCAGGAACACAACTGCTCGTCCAAAAAACTGATACTTAACTAACTCTCCATGCATATTACTGGACTATACTACATGAATACTACTGCGGTACGCTGCATTATCAGGGAAATGTTACCATATAAACCATAGGCCCATGCGCTATCTTTAACAGACTGAGAACATCCACATTAATTGATTGATTAATTAAAGAACTGGACCAGTCCAGTGCTTTAGGGTAAAACCGTAGAGGTGACCCAGAATCTCCTGGATTAGAACTGCAATCTGATGTAAGGGGTGTGAGAGTGGTGAGAAGTGATGCTGTGGGTTCAGCGGTCTTGTGTAAATATCTTTGTGTGTGTATGTGTATGATGGTTGTACACTCGCGAAGGGAACAATGAGTGCTTTGGCTGATACTCGTACACTTTTAAAGAGAGGATCAATATAAATGATCACTGAAATTCCTATAAATTTTGTCTGGATCTGGGGGGTTATTGATGTTCATTAATAAGTTTTACTTTGGTGTAAGGTTTTTTGTTTTGTTTTATGAAATTACTCTGCAAGTCCTGCAGGTTTCCCCCAGTTGTAGTAGTGCTGCAGCACAGAAGAGTCAGGATGCGCATGAATGTTGTTTTCCTACAGGACCAGCAGAGGTCATGGGTCATGTTTCCGTCCCATTGTCCGGATATGAAGGGTACGGTCATGCTGGTCGTTTGCGTAACAATGGGATCTTACCATGGCGATATTGTAGCGTTCCACAAATAATTTAATTTATGTCATTTTGAGTCTTCAAACTTGCTGCCATAGTCTGCCAGCTGTTTACGATTTCTTACATGTAGTTAGGTTTTTTTTTCTTCGCAGCTGCTACGAATAACTAGTTGTTTAGCCAATATGTTAAGCTTCTGTTGACCACTTTGATAACTAACAGCCTAGCTACCTGTATAATACACACAAATAACGTATTTTAGCTTGAAGTTCAAATTCAGAGTTTTGCATTGTATTTTTGAGTTTGTGCTTATGCTATTGTCCAAGTGGGGGTGCTTCACAAACGAATCCTTTTGAGATTTGGCTGATCAGACTACTTTTTTTTTTACACAACTTTGCCTAACACCATTTTACCCATGTTGCAGAGTTCTCTACATTTTAAAATGTATAGTTATTATTATTTCAATTATTTACAGATTAAATGTTCATCAGCCTTTAATCATCTATGAGTGCTCAAGTCCATTCGTACACTTGCTAGCTAGGTAGTTGCAAGCTAGATTGATGTCATTGGTTAGTTGTGATTAACAGCTGCCTGAAAGTCTGACTGTTGTAGTTCTGAGGGAAAGGCTGCAGTGCTAGACGCCATGGAAGTGCAGCATCGTAACTTGTATAGCAACAGCAGGTTGGAGGCACACAATCCAAGTATATTTGGTACCTCTTGTTAGTTTATACAATATTAGATCACTTAAGGATGATCTTAAACTAATAAAGTGTGCTGAACTGGCGTATGATCCAGGCAACATTACCTTTACAGGCAATGGTATTGTTCATTTAATTTCCAAGTGTTAACATTTTCACTTTATTGACTCACTCAATTAGTGGAGATAACGTTAGTAGCAAATGAACAAAAACTGGCTAGCTAACGTTGGTTTGTGCATGGTAGAATGTTAGCTAATATCTAGCTAGTTATCGAACATAATTTGTGCAATAAATAACAGTAACCAATATTTTTGCTAACAACTGCACAGATATGCAACTGGAAAACTAAAAACATGACAACTTTCCCTGTCATTATGGTTGGTTCATATTGGAGTGAAATACCTAACAATTTTAACGGTTTGTGTGTCTAGTGATCTACTGCTTCCAAAAGTGATGTGGGCATTTTCGTGGCGTATAGCAGTGTTTGATATGACGACATTACAATCCCATTGCAACGCAATCCAGACCAGTTTCATCATGCTGTTATAAAGGAGCTACTATATATTCCAATTCCCTGAGAAAGGATTCAGGAATGCACTGTGTTCCTATCCTGGACTGTAGTGTGCTTCTATTGGCAGCCACAATCCAGTGCTCCACCTGAGCACTTTCACACGAGATTCAATGAATTACTGCCTTAATTACCCAATAACACTGGATGGAGATTTGGTCATTAAACAGCTGGGAAACCTGCTGGACTCCTGCAGCGATTCAGGACAGTGGTTCCCAAACTGAGTTGTGGAAGAGTTTGAGGTGGGTTGCGAGGCATAAATAAATTGCTGTGCACTTTCACATTGACAATCATACCATTTAAATTAAATACTGCACCTGTTGCATGGAGTTTTGACATGTTAAAATAGATGTAATTACATATTGGAACCCATATCGGGGCACTTTTAATAAGGGATGGGTCACAGTACATTTTCTCAAGTGGGTTGTGGGCTCTAAAAACTTGGGAACCACTGGATCTGATTGCATGTGAAGTATTTACTGTTACTATTTACAGGGGTGTACTCCAGTTGGTGTACATCAGTGTGTCCCCACAGAGCTCCTGTCTGACACCCATTTGATCTTTTACTGAAGTATTATCTGTGTTTTTGATATTGGTCATGTGGACATCCATATCTTCAATGTCAAAGTCTGTGAATGCACAAAAGAATAAACACTACTTTGATGAGCGGCCTCATATTGTACTGTCTACACTTGACTTGACTTAAACGCTGATACGGCACCATTTTGTAGTGATAAGCGGGGGCGTTTGAATGGCAATTCCTCAAAAGTGGTCTATGCATCCATCCTATCAGCAGGTGTTTATTTCATGTTAATTTTAAAGCTGCACATTATCATACTCATTCTGTTTATTGAAATATTACATATCGAGTGCAAGCATCAAATCTTTAGTTATTTTAAAGGCATGTGGCCGAGGTATGAGGGACTTCCTGTAACGCAGACGGGAGTCCCTGTTCTACATATCCAACCCTCTGTGTGAGGGAGAAATGAGGCCGTCGTTTCTGAAGTACTCCTCTACACACGTGAGGAGCATCGCACAACGTTGCCCTCATCTAGCATCCATATGCACAGAGCATGTTTCCGTCTTCTGTCACTCACAAGTAGATGGTATGGGATTGTGCTACTGTTTTTTCCCCCAATGTGGAGCAAAAATGCAGTGAACGTAAGGTTTTTTTAATTGAATATTTCTATAAATCGCAGCTCGGTTGAATGATAACGCACTCATTAAAACTGATTGATGTACCACCACTCTCACATGCAAGACCCAGATATGGGTGCACATTCTCATATACTACGTATGTATGATGCAACTGCATACGTGTAATAACAGTAGTAATCAAGAAGCCCGGAAGGATTTTTTGCATAGACAGTTTTTTTGTGGTTGCTGAGAGAGAGTAGCCTTGCCTCACCAGTTCATGTGCGTAATCCCAAACCAGGACAGCGTGGCTCCAGACTGAGATCTCACACTGGACACTGCCAGCACTTCCATGCTCAGGCAGATATCGGGTATGCTCTGGGAGGCTGTATGTATTTTTCTGTTTGACAGTATAGGTCAATTGGAGTGTCCTTGACAGGAGTTTAAACTTCAGGTTTAAACCACTAGACTACAGAACTGCATTAGAACTAACGGTTACCACTTATTTGTGGGACAAGGAGCAGCGGTTCCAGTTCTAAAGCAATTCTCTGGTCTTGTGGTTTAAACCTGAGGTTTAGGCCTTGTTCCAAAGTCCCCACTTGCGGTCTAAACCACTAAACCACACCATTAGTCATTTAGCAGACACTTATCCAAAGCAGCGTCTTGGACTAGTGGCTGGTCCCGTAGCTGCAGGTGGCAGGCTTGTTGGGGGTGGGTAGTTGGATTAGTAGAGGGTACCGTAGGTAAATCTTTAGGGAAGATGATCAGGATAAACAATACAATTGAAATTAAGTACGTCCAGACAACATATGTCGCGGACATTGTGTTTGCCCCCTGTCCCTGTAACAGCCATATAGGAGTCGAAGGGCTTAACCTCTAGACGCACATCATCGAAACTATTCCATGGGGAGCCTGGTACCCCGAGATTTCCAGACTTCAAGCATTCGCTGTCCGTTTACAGTACAGCTACTGGGGACATTCTAAGTCTAATCGAAGTTCAGTGGCATCAGAACTTAGAGCATTCACTGTCGGCATATGCAGCTACTAAGATCATTCTATAGAGTAGTGTTGTCAGGACTCGGAGCATTCGCTGTCTGTATACAGAACAGCTACTGGAGTCAATCCAAGCCCGCTACCCAAGATACGACGCATGCCGTACCACATGCTGGTTGCGGCATGCGAATAGTCTTTGCGGCCTTGCTCCCGGCTTGTTACACCTAGCGCTAAAGGGGAAGAAGACATAGGTTGAAATTATGATTTGCACACTTATTTCAACCTTAGCAAAATCTCACAAAACAGACATTACACAATACATACCAGAGAACATACAAGACAAGGCAGTATAACACATTCCGTATAACACAATCCACAAACATACAAAACTAGAACGCAGAGCGCCTGGAGCCTTCGTTAAGGGAATTAACTCCCCGAACTAGATTTCAGTATTCCTTTTATACACCTCTGACCAGCCTAGACAGTGTTCCACCTGTTGGTTGTTCCAAAAATAGTTGTTTAAACGACCTGGCCAGCTGCACACCTTCAGAATAACATCAGTTCTTTCCCATATTCCGTTTTGGCCTGATTGCTGGTTTATTGCAGGACTCTGGGAGCGGGAGGGGATAGTGGGTGTCCCCCCCACTGTGAGGGTATGTTGGTTTCATTATCCCAGGACAGTGTCAAATCCTTTGATGGTTGCAAATTCCCGAGTCCAATGATGAGTTAACCAGATAGCAGAACTCAATGCAGGGAGGGAGAGAGTCTGGCTATTAAAATCATAGAGCCAGCTCTTTCCAACCCTACAGTACAATTGGCCACCGAACTGGTTTTTCAAAAACTGAAAAAATCATAGGAAACAAACAAAAAAAGTGCCTTCAGCTTAAGTATATAAAGAATACATTCAGCTACAACTTCAAGCACAATATTCCGTCAAATAAGCAGCCATATACAACAAGTATATACAACATATAAAGCAAGTTGACTACAATAAGTACATGTTTAATTTTTTTAGGAATGGGTGGGTTAAGATTTGGCTGTCACAAAGGCTACTCTTCTCTAAGAAATCTAACATGAGGCCAAATGTTAAGCACTCAAATAAGTTTCTGCCTGTTTTTCCTACTATTAGGTAAGGCCTTATAACTGCACTAAAACACTGCAGAGACATAGTTGATGGCAGGATCTGAAGGGCACAAGTACACCAAGACCCAAGTTTCAACATATTCAGCATATATTCAAGGTATATACTTAAAGTACAAAAGGTTTTTTTTCAATCATAAATTGTTTTATACTGTACTATTTATTATGACAAATTATATGTCAGCCAGGGTAAATTATTACATACAGTTAATCACCAACACGTATACCACAAGTGCAACATTTGGTGCATCAAAATGAAAGCATTGACATTTTACAGGGACTTTCCTACAGGCTGTCTCTTGTCAAGGAATCTCTTCCCTCCCCCATTGTCTGCTATTTACTGAGAGACAGTCAGAGAAGAATCCCTGCTGTGTGCCCTTTGTTTGCTTATTCCATATAAGGCAAATGCCATTTTGACACGCGTCCTGAGTCGACACAGAGAACCCCCATTCACAGTATTGCAGGGAGCATACATGAACTCGGACATGAACGCCCACAAGCGACAGACATTGGGTCAAATATAGGCCTGTTAGGCACCATTTTAATGATAACAGACTGCCGGATTCGCCGAATTACCTGAATTGACAATGCAATTTAACCTATCATTGTCCATCATTTAACCTATCAGAGGACAAAACACACACCCTCCTTCCTGGATCTATGTAATGTAGTTGGTACACAATATGCTCCAAGGAAACCTACAGTTTGGCTGTCAGCCAAAAACCTGGAAGCAATCCAACTACAGTGGATTTGCATGCTTTGTTTTACAGCGATATAATGTAAATAATAATCATATTTATGAACACAATAACCATATGAAATGTGGTGTTTTGGACTTACCAAAAGTGCAAGCAATGTAAGTACATTGAAAGAAATGTATACTTTTTTATTTGGATGCCGAAGCAGCGGTTTGATAGGGCTCTGGCACCCCCTCCGCCCAGCCCACACCTCCCAAGCTCACACCCGTCCAGCTTTGAACTGACATCCCCCCCCCCCCTTATCCAGGAGGAATCCAACTGGCACTCAGCCCCCTTACCCCTCCTCCCGCCACCATCACTACCGACTCAAGGCCTATACATGCTTGCGCGACTGCGGCGCGACATCCTCTGCAACATGTTGATGTTGCAGAGGGTGTTGCAGAGGATGTCGCGTACCTAGCACAAAAATCTAACTCGCAACATGTCGCGTAGATGTTGCACAGCATTGATTGGTTGGTTAGCGAATGGAGGCGGAGCTGTCATGGTCATAGTTCATCGAGCTAGTACATCATTTTTTTACATTTTACATTTTAAGCATTTAGCAAATGCTTTTATCCAGAGCGACATCCAGATTAGGGGAGAAAGATAAAAGCAGCAATTTTTTTTATTCTGTTAAAAGACAGAAAAAGACCATCCTTCATTTCCCTTAATACATTAACATTATTTTCAAGAGTCGTCTGCTCTGTCTCCTTTGTTCCACGTGAATTTACTCTATTATTTTAATGCTATAAAGGTGAGTTGCTTGCACACAAGCTGCTTTAATGACAGGCATACTTTTTTTACAGGCGTAAGGTTTTAAAGTCTATTGTACTGACAGTACATTAAGCTCTGAGATTCTGCAAACAACGAAGGATCGACTGTGGTCTTCACGTCATTCTAAATGATATATTTAAGGTTGCAAATATCCAGATATTTTGTGTTGTGCTTTAGATTACATATAAATGTAACATGTCACTACAACACCTTAATGCGCAGAATATTCAACTAAAACAAAGAACAGGGTGCATATAAATTGTTTAAGCATATAGCAGACACTCTTATCCAGAGTGATTTACTAGATGTGCATTACAGTTTTTCTTGATTGCTTACACACATTTAGCGAATCGTGGGTCAACTTAATCTAATTCTCACACCTTCTTTGCACAGCAAGAGTCTTCTCTGGCAAATGGGTTAACTATTTCTCATTGCTTTCACACAATTTTCTTTGAGTTTTAACACACTTTTCAAAACAGTTAACACTTCTCAGAGAGAGACACGAAACCTAATTGAATAATCATGTCAACACATTGCAGACACTTAGTAGCAGCCTACTGAAACTGCTCTCTCAATTCTAAATATAGTCAGCACCTGTGTGAACTCTCTGTGCACAATTCATCAATTAGTTCACAACCTATAAAAGAGGTCAATAGATTGAAGTTGATACCAAGCATGGAACAAGGAGGCTGCCACCAACAACCTCAGCTAGGACTAGGACTAGGACTAGGACTAGGACTAGGACTAGGACTAGGACTAGGACTAGGACGTGGTAGAGGTAGAGGTAGAGGTAGAGGTAGAGGTAGAGGTGCCCCTGTCAGGGGATGTGGTGTTCATGTAAGATGCTCTGATGAAATTAGGGCAGCAATCATTGATCACGTAGTCAATCATGGCCTCTCCATGAGAGAGGCTGGCCAAAGGGTTCAGCCAAACCTGAGCCGTCATACTGTGGCATCAGTTATTCGTCGTTCCGCAATGACTATAGGTGAGTCACTTCGCTGGCCTTTACAGTCAATTTACTGTACTGTGTTTCACTGTATTTGCACTCTTAGCAACAACCATTTCTATACTTTTGTAAAGTGTGTTGCCACAATACAATGCAGTACTGTAGTTTCACTAAAGCCATTTACAATAGAGTAACTGACTTTCAAAATATACAGTAGAATTCTGATTACTGTATATTTGCAGTATTTACAGCCTATTGCACTATTTTCACAGAATCAACACACTGGCCCACACTGGTGGCAGGGGGAGAGTGTTCACTGCAGAACAGGAGGCTGCTATTGTGGACATGGTGGTTGCTAACAATGCCATCAGGTTGCAGGAGATCAAGGCAGCTGTCTTAGCTGGCCAGGGGACATTTGTCAATGTTAACAGTGTCAGTGTTGCAACAATAGATCCTCAAACACAATCTGGTGGCAATGAAGCAGCTATACAAGGTACCATTCCAAAGGAATATTGACAATGTGAAGGCAGCGCGTGCACAGTATGTACAGGTACGGATCTGTCACTGCAAAGGATTTGTCTTGCTGCATAACATTAAATTACTGTAGAAAACAGCACCTTCTGTATATGTTGTAATTTACTCTGAATTTCTTTTTGAATGTAGAGAGTAATGGATCTGGAAGCAGACGCAACACATCATGTGTTCATCTATGTCAGGGGTGTCAAACTCATTCCATCGTGGGCCGAGTGTATGCAGGTTTTTGTTGCAACCAGTGCACAACACCAGGTGATTTCAATTAGTTCCCCTCCTTGGTTGAATAAGGAAGCTAATTAGTGAAATCACCTGGTGTAGTGCACTGGTTGCAACAAAAACCTGCATACACTCGGCCCACGATGGAATGAGTTTGACACCCCTGATCTATGTGGATGAGGCGGGATTCAATCTCTCCAAAGTTAGGAGACATGGCCGTAATATCATTGGTCACAGGGCGACAGTAACCGTGCCAGGACAGAGGGGTGCCAACATTACAATCTGTGCAGCCATTTCCACAAATTGAGTCCTTTGCCATATACCAACCATAGGCCCATACAACAGCGATCGCCTAATTACGTTCCTCAATGCCTTGCATGATAGGCTGGTGCTGCCACATGAGAGAGGCCTGTTCAGGGCGGACATTTTTGTCCCATTTTGTAATCATTTGGGACAATGTGGCCTTCCACCATTCACGAGTAGTGAATGACTGGTTCACTGCCCACCCACGTATGATGATGCTGTTTCTTCCAGCTTACTCTCCAATGTAAATCCAATCGAGGAGTTTTTCTCCTGCTGGCGTTGGAAAGTATATGATCACAGGCCACATGACCAAATGTCATTGCTGGATGCAATGAATGCTGCATGCTTGGCAATCTGTGCAGAGGACTGCCAAGGATGGATTCGCCATTCCAGAAGATTTTTTCCAGTTAATTTATACATCTTGCGATGCACTTGGACACATCTTCAGTGATGTTACCTGGGGTCATCGGGTGTTTCGGGTCTTTCAACAATCAGACACCCTCACTCAAGCGACCCAGCCGGGAGTGATCAATTCCCGGCTTGTGTCCAAGTAGCATGTGACCACGGATCGCCCCTTCTGATCCACAGCCATCTAGAGACCTTTTCTGCTGCCTCTGTGGTGGTTCTGATGGCCTTCCTTTTACGTGCACCTGTGATGCCCAGGAGGCCTTGCACAGCGACTGAGCTGCGAAGCCTCTACAGCCCACCTCTATGGGCACACACCGAGCACGCCACCCCCTCTTCCACCAAGTCTGCGTACTTGGCTCTCTTTCGCTCATTGGCTTCCTCCATCCGCTCTTCCCAGGGAACTGTGAGCTCTAGCAGGACCACCTGCTTTGATGTTTCAGAGAACATCACAATGTCTGGTCTCAGGGTGGTCTCTGCGATGTTTTCTGGGAATCGGAGCTGCTTCCCTAGATCCGCCTTCATCTGCCAGTCAGGTGCTGTTCCGAAGAGCCCTACTGCTGCCTTTGGATGAAGCTTGGGCTTCTCTCCTGCTCTGACAAAGGCGATCGCCTGCCTTGCCGGTCGGAGGCGCTTGGTCTGATCTATGGCGCTGCAGATGGACTCAGCAATCACCTTCAGCACCTGGTCATGGCGCCAGCGGTAGCGACCTTCACCCTGTGCTTTTGGGCAACAGCTGAGGATGTGCTCAAGTGTTGGGCACATGCTGGTGAGTCAACCTTGCCCCAGCAGAAGAGGTTGGATGGACTGGGCAGGACGTCATAGACAGACTGTATCAGGAACTTTATGCGGAAAGGCTCAGCCTGCCACAGCTCGGACCAGGTGATCTTGCGGGCTGTTGCCTGTTCCCATCTTGTCCATGCGCCTTGCTGCCGCATCCCCACCATCTGACTTGCGCGCAGCTCCTCGACCCCAGCTCTTACCTCCTCTTGGACCAGTTGGCGTCTGTCTTTGCCGTGGGCTTTGTCATAGCCGGTTGTTGGAATGCTACCAAGCCCTGCTTGGCCAGACGCCACTGGCCCCACCAGAATGCTGTGGCGTAGCCGTCACTCAGCCTCGTCCACTGCATCCTGCCCCCTCCACTTCCTCCCAGTCCTCACCTCGATGCCGGCCTAGGAGACTTTTGGGTCACTGGACTCCCTGTACTGCAGCACCTCCCTTGCACGGGTAACCTTAAACTCCTCACTCAGGCTGCTCATGGGGAGTTTCAGTTTGTTCTTCTTCCCGTACAGAGCAATGCTACTCAGGCTTCGTGGCAGGCCCAGCCACCTGTGGAGGTGATGGCTAATCCTCCTCTCAAAGCCCTCAACAGTGGACAGTGGGAACTCGTAAACGAGCAGGGGCCACAAAATCCTGGGGAGGATGCCGTGTTGGTAAATCCAGGCCTTGAATTTACCTGGGAGCCCTGACCTGTCCACCATTGCCAGCCATGCCTCCAGCTCCTGGTTTGTGGCCTTGATGGATGCAGCGTCCTTCAGAGTGCAGTCAAAGGTCTTGCCGAGACTCTTGATGGGTTTCTCGGTGACTGATGGGATCTGGGTACCTTCCAGAGAGAAGCGGAACCGGTCAGTCACCTTCCCTCTCTTCAGTACCAGGGACCTGGATTTTGCTGGCTTGAACATCCGGGCCCAAGTGATGAGCCTCTCCAAGCCCTGGAGGATCCATCTGCACCCCGGCACTGACGTTGTTGTTACTGTCAGGTCGTCCATGAAGGCTCTGATGGGGGGCTGCCGGACTCCGGACTTGGTTAGAGGGCCTCTGCACTCTACCTCGGCTGACTTTACCAGCATGTTCATGGCCAAGGCAAAGAGGATCACTGAGATGGTGCATCCAGTGATTATCCCTTTTTCCAGCCGGTGCCACTCTGATGTGCCTGCCCCAGAGGTGACTCTCAGATTGAAACTGTGATAATAGTCCAAAATGAGGTCCCTGATCTTGCCTGGGACATGGTGCCGCTCCAGTGCTGTTTCCACCAACTTATGGGGTATGGACCCATACGCATTGGTGAGGTCCAGCCACAGCACTGCTAGGTCACCTTTCCCTTCTCGTGCCTCTCTGATGAGCTGTGTGACCACTCCTGTGTGTTCAAGGCATCCTGGCATCTTTGGGATTCCACCCTTCTGCACAGAGGTGTCGATGTACTTATTCTTCAGGAGGTACTCGGTCAGACGTCAGGCAACGATACTAAAGAATATCTTCCCCTCAACGCTGAGCAGCGAGATGGTCCTGAACTGCTCGATGTTCCTTGAGTTCTCCTCCTTAGGAATCCAGACACCTTCTGAGAATCTACATTGTTGGGCTACCTTCCCCCTTCTCCAGATAACCCTCAGGATCTTCCACAATCGGTGCAGGAGCCTGGGACACCTCTTGTACATTTCGTAGGGCACTCCACTGGGTCCGGGGGCTGAACTGGCTCTGGCAGCCTTGACAACCTCCTGGATCTCCTTCCAACTGGGCTCCTTGCTGTTGAAGTCAGTGGTGGATGCGGGTGGTCCATTCTTTCTCCTTGTTGGCAGAAGGCCACTTAACCCGTCAATTTCCTCCTACTCTGCTTGGGAGTGGAGCTGCTGGCACATGGCCAGCAATGGAAGACATCAACTGTGATGTAGATGAGAACATGTGGCCTAATCGTCAGGTCCGCATCGATAATGTTTGAAAAATGAATATTTACAGGGTCTTTTCATTAGCTTTTATGGACTTTTTAGTTTGAGATTTGACCTTTTTACTGTATATTGAAGCCTGTCATTTTGATTTCTTACAGTATATACATGTAATGTGGAAAAATTACTATAATAAATAAATATTTATTTTTGTGTGAGAATCTTTGCCATTTTGTACACAGTAGAACAAATGTAAATCAATGGTGTTGACAGGTCCTTGTTTACAATATCCTTTACAGTATTCAGCAATAGAAAAACAGAACTACAATATTTTACTGTATACACATTTTTATAGAGATTTCAAATACTTTCTGACAGTATATTCCCTAAGTAAGAGTGCTCAGTACAAAACCCAAATTGTAGTATGGTTGTCAGTGGTAAAACAGTCAATACTGTGAGGGTGCTGCACAAAAGTTGAAGTGATGGTTGCAGAGGTTGATATTGATAGCTGTAGTTTCAATTTTGTTATCCATTGTTAAATAAATGAGAAAACATACATTTTCAATTGAGCACAAATTGTAGGTTTTGATGGAAATGTTTGGTTTTGATGAGTGTGTGACAAGTTTTGAGAAGGTGGTGTCATTCTGCAAATATATGGTGTTTTGGTCATTTCGTCTTCTGTTAAGGGCTGTGTGTGAGTTGTTTTGAAAAAGTAAACTGTGAATGGAAAAATGTGCCAAAGGAATCGAGAAAAACTGTAATACATGGTAAGAACAATCATAGTTTGCACAAGAGATCAGTGAAGTAATACAGCGATAGACATCGTTGTTGGCAGCTGCATACCATACCTGTACATATCTATGTCAATGTTAGCTAAGCAAAACTATTGATATCTATCTAGCTAGCTAGCTAGCAACCGGGTATCACAGCCAAATAAATCTCACTAACAGTAGCTAACGATATAGATAGCTAGCATCATTTCTTCAACACGGTATAAAATGAACCAGCTTCAGGAAAGATTGGCTGAAGAAGTTCGAAGGTACAGGAGTTTCCCTGCTTTCATGAAAACTTTACTGACCTTGATCAATACATTTTATGCCTACTAGTGTCTAGTGTACAGAAGTGTAAGGAAACCATGTCGCATAGGTTGCGCAGAAGTATAAATTGCCGAGTGCTGTGCAACGTGTTGCAGAGGATGTCGCGTCGCAGTCGCGTTGCTTACACAGAAGCATGTAGAGCCCTTCACTGGGGAAACTGAACCCTCACAAGGCGGTTGATCCAGATGGGGAGAGTGCTAGGGTGCTGAAGACCTGTGCCGATCAACTATGTGGAATACTGCAACACATCTACAACCCGAGTCTGAGACTCCAAAATGTCCCGGTGTTATGGAAAACATCCTGTCTGGTACCGGTGCCAAAAAAGGGAAGACCCAGTGCCCTAAAAGACTATAGACGTGTGGCGCTGACATCCCATGCCATGAAGACCCTAGAGAGACTGCATTTGACATTTGACATTTTAAGCATTTAGCAGATGCTCTTATCCAGAGCGACTTACAAGATGTGCATTAATACATAGTAGGAACAATCATAGTTTGCAAAAGAGATCAGTGCAGTAATACAGCAATAGACATCATTGTAGGGAGCTGCATACGATACCTGTAACACTGGGAAGGAAAAGGTTAGTATATATATTTTTTATATAAATGAGGAGTAAGCAGGGATATATATACAAGAAATATGGAGTGGTGATGATAATTGGCTGTACAGAATTCAGTGGTAGTGGAGTCTTTTTGGGTTTTGAGTCTCGCGGAAGATCGCAAGTGATTCCGCGGTCCTGACCAATTGCGGAAGGTCATTCCACCACCGAGGGATCAGGACAGAGAAGAGACGAGATCACGAGGAGCGGCTGCCGGACACCCGGAGGGATGGGACAGTCAGTTTGCCAGAGGAGGCGGAGTGGAGGGGTCTGGCTGGGGGTTAGGGTGTGATCAGTGTCTGGAGGTAAGAGGGAGCAGTTCCTCTAGTCACTTGAAAAGCAAGCACCAGCGATTTGAATCTGATGCGTGCTGCGATAGGGAGCCAGTGCAGAGAGGAAAGTAGAGGGGTGACATGGCTGCTCCTCACCCATCTCAGACCACTAGTCAGCCCCTGTTTAGACCCCCTGCAGTTTGCCTACCAACATCACATTGGTGTGGACAATGCCATAATCTACCTCCTCCACAGTACCTACTCACGTCTGGACAGGCCCAACAGCTCTGTGAGAATCATGTTCTTTGATTTCTCCAGTGCTGTTAACTCCATACAGGCCTCGCTGCTGGGAGAAAGGCTAAGGGGGATGAAGGTGGACGCCCTGTTAGTGTTGTGGATTGTCAACTACCTCACAGGATGGCTGCAATACGTGAGACAACAGAGCTGCCTGTCGGAAACGATGGTGAGCAACACGGGGGCGCCGCAGGGGATGGTCCTGTCCCCCTTCCTCTTCACCATGTACACGTCGGACTTCAAATACAACTCTGAGTCATGGTACCTCCAGAGGTTCTGTGACAACTCTGCTGTGGGGTGCATCAGTCAGGGGCAGGAGGCTGAATACAGGGGTGTGGTAGATGACTTTGTGGAGTGGTATGGGCAGAACCACCAACATACAGCTCAACGTGAACAAGACGAGGGAGGGGATGTGGAGGTGGTTGGATCCTGCAAGTACTGCAGCAATTTATACTTCTGCGCAACCTATGCGACATGGTGTCCTTACACTTCTGTACACTAGTAGGCGTCAATGTATTGAACAAGGTCGGTAAAGTTTTCATGAAAGCAGGGAAACTCTTGTACCTTCAAACTTCTTCAGCCAATCTTCCCTGAAGCTGGTTCATTTTATATCGTGTCGAACAAATGACGCTAGCTGTCTATATTGTTAGCTACTGTTAGCAAGATTTATTTGGCCATGATACCAGGTTGCTAGCTAGATAGATATCAATAGTTTTGCTTAGCTGACATTAACATAGATATATACAAGTATGGTATGCAGCTGCCAACAATGATGTATATCGCTGTATATCGCTGTATTACTGCACTGATCTCTTGTGCAAACTATGATTGTTCTTTCCATGTATTAATACACATCTGGTAAGTCGCTCTGGATAAGAGCATCTGCTAAATGCTTAAAATGTAAAAAAATGATGTACTTTGATGAACTATGACAGCCCCGCCTCCATTCGCTAACCAACCAATCAATGCTGTGCAACATCTATGCGACATGTTGTGCTGCAATCGCGAGTTGGATTTTTGTGCTAAGTACGCGACATCCTCTGCAACATCAACGCAACCTCTGCGAGGTGTTGCAGAGGACGTTGCGTCGCAGTCACTCAAGCGACTTCTCTCTCTCTGGCACTCTGTCATAGCTCCCCCATTATTTACACATCAAGGCTGCTGCTATTGTCTTACATCTTGGGGAGGGTGCTTAGCAGGCTACCCCTAACCATTACCTACGTTAAGCACATCACTATGTAACTGTATGGGCATTATGCAAGGAATCCAATCATTCTAGACTTGCTTTGATATGGCACTAAGCACACAATTCTGATGTAGGAGCAAAGGTGCTACGTACAGACCACAAACTTTAGTATTGTTCTTGTACATATTAGTTTTTTTCTTGGTTTGTTGGCTGTACAAAATTTCCCTTTGATTGTCTTGACCTGATTGCCTTTTTAACATTTTGTATAATTATTATTATTGCCGATTCAATTGTTTGTCTCTATAATTTTGTCTTGTGTACCCTGTGGAAATGCTGCCTGACGCCTTAATTTCCCCTTGGGGATCAATAAAGTATCTTATCTATCTAGTGCAGCTGGAGATCTAACCCAAGCTGAAGTGGGAAACCTGCACATTGAACAAGTGCCTTTAGCGGTTGCGCCACCCAAAGGCCCTTTAATTAAAGTATTAACCTTAAATCTCTCTCATCCGATGAAGTCTTCTAAGATATAATCTTCTGACAAGTTTTGTTGAGAAGCAGAAGTGCAAGCACTGTAGCCCTTGTAAAAGCCATGGTCCACCGCTGCTGCAGCTTAGCAACCGAACGATGCCATGCAAGTGAATCCCACTCTGTGGTGTATATCCTCCACACCCTTGGTTCGTATTTGCACATTTCTTACAAATCCTGGAAATACATCACGCAAGTGCTTGCTTTGGGAAGACCGTATACCGCAAGCGTGTCCATTAGTACAAGGCCTTGAACTCCTGCTAAGTACACTGCAATTCACCCTATGTGTTGCTGAGCACAATGAACCTGCCCTGCTCCAAGCAACACCTCTCTGTCTGAGGTCAGGGCTTCAGCAACAGGATGTTGGTCAGAGAGCCCCTGTGCTGGCCAATGAGGCGTAACACAACAAAACACCCCGATAAAATGGGCCGGCTCACATGGCTCTCTTCACCATCGCTGTACCTGCCCAACCTCAGAGCATCATTGAGATTCAAACCCACAACCTTATCTTCTACATCGAGAGCAGGCTAGACACGACCAATAAATTAATGTGGATAACAAGTAGGTCAATTCCTCTGCCTTTCTGTCTCCATGTCAGTGGACATACTTGCAGCCACCAGAGAGACCTAATCCACCTCACTGAGAATCAGATCAAGGGTGAGTTTCTGTATATGTTCATGACAATGTGTATGCACATTAGAAACAGTGTGAATGAGTGTGTGTGCACATTAGAGACAGCGTGCCTGAGTGTGTGTGCACATTGGAGACAGCGTGCATGAGTGTGTGCACATTAGAGACAGCATGCATGAGTGTGTGTGCACATTACAGACAGTGTGCATGAGTGTGTGTGCCCATTAGAGACAGCGTGCATGAGTGTGTGTGCCCATTAGAGACAGCATGCATGACCGTGTGCACATTAGAGACAGCGTGCATGAGTGTGTGTGCCCATTAGAGACAGCGTGCATGAGTGTGTGCACATTACAGACAGTGTGCCTGAGTGTGTGCACATTGGAGACAGCGTGCATGAGTGTGTGCACATTAGAGACAGCATGCATGAGTGTGTGTGCACATTACAGACAGTGTGCATGAGTGTGCATACACATTCGAGACAGCGTGCATGACCGTGTGCATATTAGAGACAGCGTGCATGAGTGTGTGTGCCCATTAGAGACAGCGTGCATGAGTGTGTGCACATTACAGACAGCGTGCATGAGTATGTGTGCACATTAGGGACAGCGTGGATGAGTGTGTGCACATTAGAGACAGCGTGCATGAGTGTGTGCACATTACAGACAGCATGCATGAGTGTGTGTGCACATTACAGACAGTGTGCATGAGTGTGCGTACACATTAGAGACAGCGTGCATGACCGTGTGCACATTAGAGACAGCGTGCATGAATGTGTGTGCCCATTAGAGACAGCGTGCATGAGTGTGTGTGCACATTACAGACAGCGTGCATGAGTATGTGTGCACATTAGAGACAGCGTGGATGAGTGTGTGCACATTAGAGACAGCGTGCATGAGTGTGTGTGCACATTACAGACAGCATGCCTGAGTATGTGTGCACATTAGGGACAGCGTGGATGAGTGTGTGCACATTAGAGAGAGACTGGGTGTATGCGTATGCACATTACAGAGATCAGTATCACTTAAGAGAGTGAGTGTGTGTGAGACAGAGTCAGGAAGTCAGCCCTGGTCAGGAATGTCAGACAGGAAGTCCTCACTGTATTAAGAGGGCTGGAGGAGGTACAGAAATAGACTTCCTGTTCCCCAGAGCCCACTGGGGAAGGGTGTGGCACACTTCCTGTGTTGGATTAAACGCAAGTGTTACTTTAACTCCACCCCACCTTTCTGCCTGTCATAGCTAAAGCAGATTTTGGGGAGTAATAGTACTTTTGCCATGACAGTAATCATTGGAAACTGTTTAGAACAGAGGTTGTTTGCCCTATATTCTCAGTAAAGTCATTCCAAGAGCTTAAAGAATGGTACCCATGGTTGCTGCCTATATGACTGATGCAACTCTGGGAAACACAGCCTTTCCAGGCACTGCACAAGAAGAGGAAATGCCTGCACTTCTGTTTCCTAAACCTGCACCTCCTGTTTCCTGTCCCTGCACTTCCTGCATGTTGGAGCGGAAAAAGAGGGGTAGGCCTTTGCATACAGTGCAGGAATCCGCCCCAGCTCCAAACTCTCCGACCAACCTCATCTCTGTAAAACTATTATAATGATCATATCTAACCAAGGGCACTGTCTGGTAATACACAACACAGCAGGGCCTCAGTGCAACGTAGCTGACAACAGGGTGTCACTAATCTATGACTAACAGCATTTGCCCACACTCAGACATATACACACTGACAGTCACACATACAGACACTCATATGCACACAAACATAAATACATCAATCACAGTGTTCATCATGAGCACACATAAAGATTGGTCCACACAGTGACACAGAGCAGCTGGGCTGGATCAGAGAAGACAGATAGCAGTAGCTGTGTCCTAAATTGCGTACTTCCCTGCTCTGTATTACTGTGCTCCCAATTTCACACTTCAATTCATGCTTGAAGTATGCAATCTGGAGTAAGGAAACACGGTAGCATGGACAATTGTGTTCTTTAATGGGATGCACTTTGTGGTGAGCTTTGACCCCTGGTGCCCTCTAGGTCCCACCGCAAGCATAGCACTTCATCCAACCTATCATGGAGGAGAAGCTTTATGTCATGGTCGCACAATGCCTGGAATTACGTTTCTCTGGAATCGTACAACGACTCAAATAAAATTAACTTAACACGTTAAGTTCCATAGTTGACATATCAGGTTTGCTTGTGACACAATCAAAATGGTGTTCTATTTTTAGTGCACTATGCAGCTGGTTTAACATTAGGTCATCATGAAATCTGTTGCTGTAGCTAGCTTGTCTATCAGCTAGGTATGTCATGGTAATGAAATATGTCTTTAAAATGTAATACAGATGTAATCAATATGGTGATTCTCAATTAAATCAAGTGTAAAGTCAGTTCTGGAATGTAATATAATAATTTATATAATATAATAATAACCACAACAATAATAATCATTTTCGTGGTATGTATTTATAAAGCTAATTTCATACAAAGACAAAGTGTTTTGCATGTAAATAAATATAATAAAACAGTATTTTGTATTTATTTTGTTTTGTTCCTTTGTGCATTCCTTATAGTATATGTTGCTAACTCCAAAAACTCCAATAAAAGTTACATAAATTATATATAAACTACTACTTTCTGAGATCATACAATCGTTTTTGTGAAATGTTAGAAATTGTTGCTGCTGTTGTGTGGCCTATGCTTACATTTCTTCTCAGTTCACTACCAGCTCGTTTCCAGCAAAACAAAAAATTGTTTCAAAATGAAAAGGGGTTTACACTTAATCCATAGACCCATACCTACAACTGTGTGCATTATTTTTATTAAATGTAATAAATAAAAATTATGGTACATTCCTGTATACTGTCAATTTTCTGCCAACTCATTTGCATAGCTGATTACCCCAAAAACTACAAATTGTTTCAATGTGGAAGTATGTGGTTAGCCAGTGGCTATGCAACTCAATCATTTTTCCTGCTACTTATTACCGTATGACAGGCTACATCTAATGTATGATTTCATCAGACGAAACAGGCAGAACTACTCCGGTTCTCTGTGGCTCAGTTGGTAGAGCACAGCGTTAGCAACGCTTAGGTTGTGGGTTCAATCCCCACTGGGGCCACATATACTGAAAATGTATGCATTCACTACTGTAAGTTGCTTTGGATAAAAGCATCTGCTAAATGGCGTATATTATTATATTATATTACTCACTTGTGCCAGTAGGTGGCAACATTCATTTTAAGGCCAGATACATTCTATAGATAAACATACTATCATTCAATGGCCCCCAAAAACAGACATTGGCTAGTCCCACCCAGTTGATTACTTTTAAATGCCTCATTCAGGCACAGATCATTCTGGTAAGTGCACCCTCTGGGAGTTGTATAACTCTAAGGATCTAACCCTCAGCAATCTGCTCCAGGAGCCTGTCCTTCCCTGATGACATCGTGACTCAGCAGTCTTCAGCCCGGTCCTGTCTGATCATGATGACATCATAAGCAGCGCTCTGCTGTGGAACTGACTCAGCATTTCCAGCAGCTCAGATCAACACTCAGCTCTGACTCTAAACCACTCAGAGGAGCAAACTAATCTCCCTCTGACATCAAGCAGCCTGAGACTACCTAAATCACACAATTTCCTACATGCACATTCTCATACACAAACCCACACACTCTCACATACACGTGCTAAGATAACTTGACTACCTGACCACGGTGACTGATATAATAAACTGATGATGGAGAGTGGAGAGAAAATTATTATTTGGAGTTACAGGTTGGCATATTTATTTTTCTATTCAATTTGTTTGTTGCTTTGCTATGCACTATGACAATTATCTTTGCATTATTATATTAATTTGGCCATCCATTCTGTTTCAGTATGGCTGTTTTGAGCCGTCTCAAAAGGAAACAACAGTTCCAAGGACAGAGAAGTGATTAGAGAAACAGAGACCGTGACCCCCCCTCTCCCCCCACCCCTTGCTCTCCATCTGGTTTGCTGTTTTTTTCTTCTCTGAGAGATCCCTCCCTCTCTCCCTCCCTCCCTCCCTCTCTCCCTCCCTCCCACCCTCTCTCCCTCCTTCCTGTCGGTCTCTCTGTGGAGGATGTTTGAGAGTGGAAGAGAGGAAGGCAGTCCGTCTGTATCTGCCCTGCTTCACCCACCTCTCTGTTTCTCTCTCTTTACCCCTCCCTTTCTCCTTCCCTCTCTCTCTTCCTCCCTCTCTCAGAGCTGTGCATCGCCACTTCTTCAGTGTCAAGAGTCCTGGCTCCTTGACGGACAGCTGAACTCAAAACGAATGTCGTCAGGAGAGGAGGAGAACAGCAGTGGTAACACTGGAGGTACTGTATGCTACCTACTGACTTGCAGCACACTAACAATGTAAACACTGACTTACTACACACTAACAATCTACACACTGGCTCACTGTACTCTAACAATCTACACTGACTTAATGTGTACTAACACAGCTCCTCAGACTAACAATTTACACATTCTGCAGACACAAACACACACCCTTTAAAATAATATTTTACACACTAACAATGTACACACTAAGGCATCTATTCTAAAGACTAGTAATCCACACTCTAAGGCCCATACAACCAAACAATGTACACATGAATGTGCATATAGTGCATACTAATACATCCTACCGACTAAGACCACCTACACTAATACAACTACACTAACAATGATCTACACTCTCTGACACTGTATTTTCAAACAACCTACAAACAACTTTATACACTGACACAATTGAGTTGCCAGCACTCACTGACAGTCTTACAGTAGTTGTGGTTGTCAGAGTGTGGCTCTCTGCTTGTTGCTGGGGTTTGGATGTGAGAGGAGTTTGTGTTTACAGGACTCAGCCATAGAGGCACACAGTTGTTTATGTATAATTTCAGCCTGTGTTATTGACCTGCTGCAGTGGAGCTATTACCACGTATGTGCAGCCCGTCCGGATTACACCTCTTATTGATCTATTGTCTCAGATATTGGGCTATCAATGATTTTGCACTATTATTAATATGTAAATAATGATCAGTATTATTGAATAAATGCAATTGTATGTGTTGCGTGTGTGTGTCAGTGTATGAGTGTGTCTGCATGCATGCATGTGTGTGTGTGTGTGTGTGTGTGTGTGTGTGTGACGGGGAGATTAATTGGGAATTATAATGAGTGAATGCTTTTTGAGCACTGTTGTGGTGACTCTCTAGTCACAGTGTATGAGGAGGAGAACACAGAGTCGCTCCAGTAGTGAATCCCACCAGCTCAGACAACCCTGACGCTGAATTCCTTTATAATGGATTATGATGGAAAACCTCTGTCTCATGACCAGAGAGACACAGACTGAGCTGTTCTACTACACAGGGTTCTGTGTGTGTTTCTGTCTGTTCAGACTTTAATCTTTGATTGGGAAACTGTCAGTCAGTCAGTCAGTGAGATGGGCAAATATGTGCATGGATGGAATGCAGGCTGTTTGATTGACAGATGCCGTGCCAAAGGTGGAGGTGTGGCCTGAGCTGGAGAGGGCAGAGTGCTTTGCTCGGGGCGCGGCTCTGAAGTGGGCATCAGGGGTGTTTTGCCGTCCAGAGCAGCTGGAGAGACTAGGACAGTACCGCAAGAGAGAGAGTCAACGCACCTCCTCCATCCACTCCAGACTGAAGGTAATAATCACACCTACACATTCTCTACACTCACTCTACATATACACAAATTCTCTACACTCACTCTACATATACACACATATTCCACACTCACACACACACACACACACACACACACACATTCTCTACACTCACTCTACATATACACACATATTCCACACTTAGACACACACCCACACACCTGCATTCTACTATTACACACTCACACACGCACACAACACACACACACACACAAATACACACAACACACACACACACCATTCATACCCTACATGTGCTTATACACCTGAATGTTAATCTTAATGCTGCTGTTTTTGACCGTTTGTAGTCGGTGGTTCAGTCCTATCTGGAGGGTGTGGGTTGGGGTCTGGAGCAGCTGCGGGAGGCCAGGGGGGAGCTGAGGGAGGTGTCTCGCTCCCTGGGGGAGGCCGGGGTGGAGTCCCGGCAGAATGCAGAGGGGGTCCTGGTGCTCGACACGCTGCGGGAGACTGCCGGCAACTACCGGCAACTCCTTGCCGCTGTCAGCAACCTGCCCCGACTATACTCAGGTGAGCCTCTCTCACTCTCCCTCCCTCTCTCGCATCTCTTTCTCTGCCTCTTCCTCTCAGCGATTCAAAGATTCAAGGAGAGTGAGACAGACTTTATTAGCATTAGTCATGCATTTTAGAAAAATAAAATAAAAGACCAAAAAACTCACAAATAAATAAATACCAACAGAAAAAAAATGTTAAAATAAAGAGATTTGAGGGAATGCAGTAATATAAATGAGACCCCTCTCTGTGTGTGGCAGTCCCGGGGGTGGTGTTGGAGACGGAGCGGTTGGTGGAGTCCCGGCGGTTGCTGGAGGCTCACGCGCGGCTGATGGAGCTGGAGCGCTGGCAGGACGAGGTCCTCTGGCAGATCCAGCAGGCAGGGGGGGCGGGGCTGGCCCCCCAGGATGAGGCACTGGTGCGGGGCTACTTCTCCGGGGTGGGGCGGCTGGTGGAGGGGCTGGGGAGGCAGCTGTGGTCCGTGGTGGGCAGCGCACTGGTCCTGGCGGGGCAGAACCCCACCCCCTTCGTTTCGGCCGTGCGGATCGTGGAGCGGGAGGAGGCGCTGGACCGCGCCCTGCTGGAGGGGCGGGGGGCGGGCTCGGCGAGGCCCCTCCCCCCCGGCCGCCCGCGCAGGTGGAGAGAGCGCTTCTTCCAGGTGATGGAGGAGGCCGCGTGCGCGCGCGTCCGGAGCGTGTCCTACCTGCACACCCGCGGCCCGGGTCTGGCCAGCCACCTGGCCGCCCTGCAGCACGGCATCATGGGAGATCTGAATACCGTCCGCTACCTGCTGGAGCACTGTGTGCCACCCCACTACCACCTGGCGCGCGCCTACCTACAGGCCTGCCACCGCTGCCTACGGGCACACCTGGCCCAGGTGTGCAGCTGGGAGCTGGAGAGCGGAGAGATCTTCACTGTCCTCAATTGGGTTTTACATGTCTACAACAGGTCAGGTGTGTGTGTGTGTGTATCTGTGTGTGTGTGTGTGTCTGACAAAGTGCAAGTGTGCATGTTAGTGTAGTTTGTCTGCTTATTTGTCTGAGAAGATGTGTGTGTGCATCTTACAGCATTTTACACACATGTTAGTTGTGTCTGAGAAAACACGTGTATGTATGAGTGTGTGTGTGTGTGTCAGAGACAGCATGTATGTGTATTTGAGGCCCTTTGTGTGTGTTTTGTAGAAAGACATTGTGCATGTGTGTGCATGGAAATTAGTTTGTGTACTGCATGTTGATGAGATTGTGTGTAGGTATGTGTGTGACTATGTGCATTTGTGTGTGTGTGTGTATGTGTGTGTATGTGTGTGTGTGCGTGTGTGTGTGTGTCTCTGTGTGTCTGTGTGTGTGTGTGCATGTGAATGTGTGTGTGTGCGTGCATATGTGTGTGTCTGTGTGTGTGTCTGTGTGTGTGTGTGTGTGTATGTGTGTCTCTGTGTGTGTGTATGTGTGTGTGTGTGCGTGTGTGTGTGTGTGTATGTGTGTGTGTGTGTGTGTGTATGTGTATGTATGTGCGTGTGTGTGTGTGTGTGTGTGTGTGTATGTGTATGTGAATGTGAGTGTGTGTGTGTGTATGTGTGTGTGTATGTGTGTGTGTGTGTGTATGTATGTGTGTGTGTGTGCGTGTGTGTGTGTGGTTCTGCAGTCTGGAGATGATGGGGGATGCGGAGCTGGTTGCGATGATGGGGCCAGAGGAGCTCGGACCCCTGATCTCCCAGGAGGGCCTGGATCAGCTCCAGAATAAATATGTGCACAGCGTCCGGGTGAGAGCACAGAGTCTGTGTGTGTCTGTGTGTCTGTGTGTATGTGTGTGTGTGTGTGTGTGTGTGTGTGTGTGTGTGTGTGTGTGTGTGTGCATGCACATGTGTTTGGGTGTTAAAATGTATATTTTATGTGTTAGCTGTGTCTCTGTACTGTAGAACAGTGTGTGGGAGTGGATGTGTTAGCTGTGTGTGTGTGTGTGTGCATGCACGTGTTTGGGTGTTAAAATGTATATTTTATGTGTTAGCTGCGTCTGTGTGCTGTAGAACAGTGTGTCGGAGTGGATGTGTTAGCTGTGTGTGTGTGCTGTAGAACAGTGTGTGGGAGTGGATGTGTTAGCTGCGTGTGTGTGCTGTAGAACAGTGTGTGGGAGTGGATGTGTTTGCTGTGTGTGTGTGTGCTGTAGAACAGTGTGTGGGAGTGGATGTGTTAGCTGTGTGTGTGTGTGCTGTAGAACAGTGTGTGGGAGTGGATGTGTTAGCTGTGTGTGTGTGCTGTAGAACAGTGTGTCGGAGTGGATGCAGAAAGCTCTGGAAGTGGAGCTGACAGACTGGCAGAGAGATCAGGAGCCCGACATCGACCACGAGGGCTTCTACCACACCAGCTTGCCCACGATCATCACACAGGTATACGGACACACACCATGTTTCATGCATCAGTTTGTACGTTTAATACAGATAAACTGTCATTACACAAATTTACAGCCTTTCTGTATGAGCACCCATTCTCAAACACACACCTGAGCTTGTCACATAGTTACACACCTGTAATCAGTATGCACCAGTAGCGATTTACATTATCTAACATGACTTGAAGAAAGAGAATACTACAACATTAGACTTAGACATAAGATTTGTGATTACTCACGAAGAGATTAGGTATGCTTGTTAATTGAGCAAAATAAATTAACACCAGTTGAGACCAATCATGAGTTAATGTTGTTAAGATAATGTTAAGATAATGTTGGCATGGAAGTCTGAGAGAAAGACATCATCAACTAGGGGCAACTGTGGTCGAAAGCACATACTCCTCGACCATGATGTCCGTGCATTGGTTTGAGATGCAAGGCAAAACAGATGAGCAACTCTGAATCAGTTGACTGCAAATATCAATCTAGTGCATGAGCAAGCAGTTTTATCAAGAACAATCTGACAACTTCACAGAGAGGGATACTATGGTCAGGTTGCAGTACCCACACCCCTTATTACAACTAAAAATGCACGTTTGTGAGTAAAGTGGTGCAAAGAACACAAGCCGCGGTCTACTGAGCAGTGGGAAAATGGTCATATGAGTCATCCGTCACCCTCTTCTGAACAAGCAGAGGAGTGCACCAAAAGGAGGTTTCTTTTGGCACACACCAAAAGAAACCTACAGGCCCGAGGGCTTGTTTCCCACGGTGAAGGGTTCTGGCGGCTCTGTTATGGTGTGGGGTGCTTTTTCCTGGCATAGTTTCGGTCCATTCAACCCCTTAGAGGGCAAGGTAAATGTCAATAAAGCCATTCAGAATGATCAGAATGTTATGTCAGTGATATGTGAGTGTTTCCTTTACTTTGGCAGTTACCGTATACTGTGATTATGTTACAGTTATGCTACAGTTGTGTCGTTGTTGTATTGCGGCTCTGTTGCGGTTGTGTTAGATGCTAGAGGAGAATGCACGAGTGGCTCTGAGGATCAGTGGCTCACTGCGGGATCAGACGATCCAGATGGGGCTCTATGAGATGGAAAGCTTCCTCAACAGGTAGGAACAACAGCACAGGTGTATGTCTTATGTGTGTGTCCATCTCTCACACTCACCTCTCTCACTCATCTCTCACTTTCATCTCTCTCACTCATCTCTCACTCTCACACTCATCTCTCTCACTCATCTCTCACTCTCATCTCTCACTCTCATACTCATCTCTCACTCTCATCTCTCTCACTCATCTCTCACTCTCATGTCTCACACTCATCTTTCTCACTCATCTCTCACTCATATCTCACTCTCACACTCATCTGTCTCTCAGCCACTTTGTTTCTCAGGAGTTTCCATACTGCAGTTAGACGAATGACTGATCAAAATATGATCTACAGTATGTACATAGGTTTCTTAATTGAATTTGAGTGGTATAGTATGCCCTATGTGCTTTTTCATCTTACTCACCAGCAGAAAGAAGCCTCCTTTGAGATTATATTTAATCTAACATATGTGTTGAGGGGGGCGGCACGGTGGTGCAGTGGATAGCGCTGTTGCCTCACAGCAAGAAGGTCTCGGGTTCGAATCCAGGCCGGGGCCCTTTCTGTGCGGAGTTTGCATGTTCTCCCCATGTCCGTGTGGGTTTCCTCCGGGTACTCCGGTTTCCTCCCACAGTCCAAAGACATGCACGTTAGGCTAATTGGAGAGTCTAAATTGCCCGTAGGTATGAGTGTGTGAGTGAATGGTGTGTGTGCCCTGCGATGGATTGGCGACCTGTCCAGGGTGTATTCCTGCCTCTCGCCTGGAACGCATGCTGGGATAGGCTCCAGCCCCCCCCCCCGCGACCCTGACCAGGAATAAGCGGCTTAGATAATGGATGGATGGATGGATATGTGTTGGGTTGGGTATATCTGCCCAAATCAATTGAGCCATTCAAAAACATTTTTATATTACAAATTTCCTCATAATTTCTGCCAGGGTTCAGTTCTGAGAGTATTATTCCACTAATACTCACCATAATACAGTAAGTCAAGGAATACAGACAGAATATTATTGTATTCTCACATAATGTAAGGCTACATTATCATTATTATTATTATTAGGAAGTTTTTCTTTACACAGAGAGTTGTCAGTGCCTGGAACAGCTTGCCAGGTCGGGTAGTAGAGGCAGAAATGCTTGGGCTATTCAAGTCCAGGCTAGATGTAGTACTAGATACTTTTTAGATTAGGACATGATGAGCCTAGATGGGCCGAATGGCCCGTTCTCATCATTATGTATTCTTATGCTCTTATAATGTAAGGCTAGGAACTGCAGAATGTTCCAACATCCTGGCCAGTTATTTGCAGCAAATATTATAAATGACTTGTTCCATCAAGTTTATGGGGATCATTGTATAGCAACCCATAATCCAAAATTGAGTCAAAAGTCAAAAATAAATAACTTTGAAAAAAGAAATATTTTAGATTTTCCTACCCTCACTGTCCCAGGTTTCGGGAGGCTCTGGTGGAGTTTGGGAAGGAACACCGCAGAGATCGCCACAGCAACAAGTTCTACCTCCACTATCTGCTGGCTGCCATCAGCAACTGCATTGTCCTTAAGTGAGTGAGAGTGAGTGTGTGTGAAAGAGTGTGTAGTCTGTGTCTGTGTGAGTGAGTGCGTGTGTGTGTGTGTGTATGTGTGTGTGGTTCTGATCTTCAGCCCCTCCTCGTCTCCAGGACGTCCACAGAAAGCCTGCAGCAGCAGCGAAGCTCGTGTCCGGCAGGCCGGTTCCCCCGGACACCCCCCGGGCCGCTGGCGGCTCTGGACCGCGCAGTGAGGAAGGCGTGTCGGCTGGTGGTGGACGAGCTGCTACAGGACCTGCAGCCCGTGCTGCTGAGGTTGCTCTCCCGCTCCTGGCTGGCCAGCGAGGACGTCACCCAAACACTGTGCAGCATCCTGGAGCAGCACTGTGACCTGTACACCTGCGCAAGACCCCCCTGTCATCAGGTGAGCTCCCCCTGGACCCCACACCCAATTACACACACCCTGGACCCCACACCCTATAACATACACCCTGCACCCCACACCCAATTACACACACCCTGGACCCCACACCCTATAACATACACCCTGCACCCCACACCCTATAACATACACCCTGCACCCCACACCCTATAACACACACCCTGCACCCCACACCCTATAACACACACCCTGCACCCCACACCCAATTACACACACCCTGCACCCCACACCCTATAACACACACCCTGCACCCCACACCCTATAACATACACCCTGCACCCCACACCCTATAACACACACCCTGCACCCCACACCCTATAACACACACCCTGCACCCCACACCCTATAACACACACCCTGCACCCCACACCCAATTACACACACCCTGCACCCCACACCCTATAACACACACCCTGCACCCCACACCCAATAACACACACACACACCCTGCACCCCACACCCTATAACACACACCCTGCACCCCACACCCAATTACACACACCCTGCACCCCACACCCTATAACACACACCCTGCACCCCACACCCTATAACACACACCCTGCACCCCACACCCAATTACACACACCCTGCACCCCACACCCTATAACACACACCCTGCACCCCACACCCAATTACACACACCCTGCACCCCACACCCTATAACACACACCCTGCACCCCACACCCAATTACACACACCCTGCACCCCACACCCTATAACACACACCTTGCACCTCACACCCTATAACACACACCCTGCACCCCACACCCTATAACACACACCCTGCACCCCACACCCTATAACACACACCCTGCACCCCACACCCTATAACACACACCCTACACCTGTCCCCAGTGAGTGTGCCTGTCCCCAGTGAGTGTACCTGTGCTCACAGCGGCTGCAGGAGGAGTGTGAGTGGGTGGTGGTGGTGGAGTACGTGCGGGCGCTGATGCAGAAGAGGTTGGTGTGCCGGGGGGCAGAGGAGAGGAACCAGCTTTCCCAGCACATAGCACAGGATGCCCAGCAGCTGAGAGAGCTCTTCCAGGGCATGGTGAGTTTGCCCTACCCTGCCCACAGACCCTGCCTTCATCCTGTCCTGCCCACAGTCCTAACCCCACCCTCATCCTGTCCTGCCCAGAGACCTGACCCCACCCTCATCCTGCCACTACAGGCCCTGTCCTGCCCCACCCACAGCTCCAAAGCTGTTTAAAATTTGTGCCCATGCCTGTACGCATTAGGATGGCCAGATTGTGGGACATTGCAGGATGGAGAGGAGGAATAGGAAAAGGAGGAATATAAAAATGATGAGGTGATTGGTGATGTTGTTGAGCTGTGGGGCAGGGGTGGATCATATCGAAATTGGATTTTATATCCTGCATAAGAGGTTTGTACTTTTATTTAAAATGTGGTAACAATCAAAATAACAAAGCAAAATAAATTTGAAACAACATTTATTGACGCGGGGCTGAGGATATAGCTGGGGGGGGGATCTGTTATTATTTTATTCAAATGTGGAACAAGTCAAAATGCAGGATGTCTGGTCATCCTAGTGTGTGTGTGTGTGTGTGTAGGAGGAAGAAGGGGCCATGGCGGATGTTACCCCAACAGCACTGCTGCCTGTGCTAGCTGATCTCATCCAGCTGAAGGACCCCAACATGCTAACGCTGGAAGTGTCTGGGCTGGTGGCCAAGTACCCAGATATTAGGTAAATACCCATAATGAACACCCGGGTGAATTCACATACAGTACTGTGCAAAAGTTTTAGGCAGGTGTGGAAAAAATGCTGTAAAGTAAGAATGCTTTCAAAAATAGAAGTGTTAATAGTTTATTTTGATCAATTAACAAAATGCAAAGTGAATAAACAGAAGAGAAATCTAAATCAAATCAATATTTGATGTGACCACCCTTTGCCTTCAAAACAGCATCAATTCTTCTAGGTACACTTGCAGTTTTTGAAGGAACTCGGCAGGTAGGTTGTTCCAAACATCTTGGACAACGAACCACAGATCTTCTGTGGATGTAGGCTGCCTCAAATCCTTCTGTCTCTTCATGTAATCCCAGACAGACTCGATGATGTTGAGATCAGGGCTCTGTGGGGGCCAAACCATCACTTCCAGGACTCCTTGTTCTTTACGCTGAAGATAGTTCTTAATGACATTGGCTGTATGTTTGGGGTCGTTGTCGTGCTGCAGAATACATTTGGGGCCAATCAGACGCCTCCCTGATGGTATTGCATGATGGAGAAGTATCTGCCTGTATTTCTCAGCACTGAGGATACCATTAATCCTGACCAAATCCCCAACTCCATTTGCAGAAATGCAGCCCCAAACTTGCAAGGAACCTCCACCATGCTTCACTGTTGCCTGCAGACACTCATTATTGTACCGCTCTCCAGCCCTTCGGCGAACAAACTGCCTTCTGCTACAGCAAAATATTTCACATTTTGACTCATCAGTCCAGAGCAGCTGCTGCCATTTTTCTGCACCGCAGTTCCTATGTTTTCGTGCATAGTTGAGTCGCTTAGCCTTGTTTCCACGTTGGAGGCATGGCTTTTTGGGCGCAATTCTTCCAGGAAGACCACTTCTGGCCAGACTTCTCTGGACAGTAGATGGGTGTACCTGGGTCCCACCGGTTTCTGCCAGTTCTGAGCTGATGGCACTGCTGGACATCTTCCGATTTCGAAGGGAAGTAAGCATGATGTGTCTTTCATCTGCTGCATTAAGTTTCCTTGGCCGACCACTGCATCTACGGTCCTCAACGTTGCCCGTTTCTTTGTGCTTCTTCAAAAGAGCTTGAACAGCACATCTTGAAACCCCAGTCTGCTTTGAAATCTTTGCCTGGGAGAGACCTTGCTGATGCAGTATAACTACCTTGTGTCTTGTTGCTGTGCTCAGTCTTGCCATGGTGTATGACCTGTGACATGAAACTGTCTTCCACAACCTCACCTTAGTAGCAGAGTTTGGCTGTTCCTCACCCAGTTTTAAGCCTCCTACACAGCTGTTTCTGTTTCAGTTAATGACTGTGTTTCAACCTACATATGAAATTGATGATCATTAGCACCTGTTTGGTATAATTGGTTAATCATACACCTGACTATAATCCTACAAAATCCCTGACTTTGTGCAAGTGTACCTATAAGAATTGATGCTGGTTTGAAGGCAAAGTCACACCAAATATTGATTTGATTTAGATTTTTCTTCTGTTCGCTCACTTTGCGTTTTTAAATTGATAAAAATAAACAATTCAAATTTATATTTTTGAAAACATTCTTACTTTACAGCATTTCTTCACACCTGCCTAAAACATTTACACAGTACTGTATATTGAGTTAATTCCATTCACCCAACACCAACTAAATCCCTTACAGTAATTACAGACCTCATACCACGGATATATTCCTCACATACATAATGTGTGTGTAACAAGTACTTGGTTAAAAACCCCACAATGTACCTCACTGAAGGTAGATACCCAACATTGTATGCCACACTAGGTATTTACCTTACAGGGGATAAATATCATAAATCTTATCCCTACCAGGATAATCACTGTAAATACTACTCTTTGTATTTGTATTTGTTCCATATTACATTTCTTGCTTGGGAGACAGCCATAGGTGTGATTTACATGGTTTACACATTAAATACCTGCTACCAAACCTACAGATCGGTCTTAAACAAACCATTCACGGCTAAATACACAGAGCAAGAGTATGCCTGAGTCTGTCTGTCTGTCCGTCCGTCAGTGAGGAGCACGTCTCTGCACTGCTGGATGTGAGAGGGGACGTCCCACGGGAGGTAAGAGGGGCGGTGTTGGACATGCTGGAGCAGAGCGCCCCGCCCTTGCCCCCTGGGTACCGCCCAGTGTTCTCCGACATCTTGGTACCTCTTCCCAGCATGCCTTTCTGCCTGCCCACCACGAAGTGTGCCTGAACATGACCCAGAACCTCTACTCCACTCACTGTGAGCACTGCACACAGGCCATGTGTATAGAGGCATCTTGGGCTAAAAGTGACAGTGAGAGATGGTAAGAAGCTGCCTGCTCACTCTGCCGTTGGATAAGGAATGAGATTCTGCAACAGAGGAGCAGAGACAGAACAGCAATGTCTACTGATCTCAGGGAAGCAGGCGAGTATGATGACATTATATAAAATGTGTGTATCATAAATATGACATTAATCCTAAGGACATAAAGTTTTAAATATGAATTACCAATCACAAGGATATGTAATAAATGTGTTATCGTAGGGAGGATGTGTAATGTAATAAATATAAGTTATCAGAGGACGTGTTTGAAAGGTCATGAGGGTACAGTAGGACATGGACATGGCTGTCCTGCATCTTCTGCTCTGCTCATTTTCACTAAATACTGGGAATAAATTTGTTGGTTATGTGTTGTACTGTACAACAAATGTATCAATTAAAAAATAGAACTCTTATTACCAAATATTCGTATTTTTTTTGAAAACACGCCCAATTCCATTCCAGAAAATGTCATTCATTTGCTCACTTCACTTGCTATCCTCACTCAGGGGAATCCCTTGTGAGATCCAGATGTGTCAATGCCCCTTTTTTGAGTGTAGTTCCATTTAGACTTTAAGAGAAGTCAAGTTTACATTTTTGTTCTCTCACCCTTGCTTTCACGCCCTCCAATTCAGTCTGCTTAGGTGTAGGCTTCAGCAGATGCACTTTTTCAGATCTCTCATAATTCTTTGAAAACAACAGGAACAAAAATGCATACGTAGGACAATGGGGAAAATCTTTTAATAAATATAAGTGAATTGAAACTACAGACTTTTGCAAGCTGCAGATAAGCATAATACTAATTGAATTTAACAAGGATATTATTGTCCGTTTTGAATTTGTAATTTTTATCATCTGAATATTACTATATATATATATATATATATATATAAATAAATGAATATATACATACACACGTGTTCAAATGATATATGAATATGTATTAACTACAGTTGGGCCACCCTTTGCCTTCAGAACAGCTTCAGTCCTTCTTGGAATGCTGTTATACCAGTTTTTAACTGTTTCTACTGGGATTTCGGACCATTTTGCAAGAAAGATATCTTCAATTTCTTTGAGAGATGAAGGCAGTGGAAATCTACTCCACACTATATGTTCCAGAACTTCCCATAAAGGTTCAATGATGTTTTGATCTAGTGATTGCGGAGGCCATGGAAGGTGTTTGACTTCACCCTGGTGTTCATGAAACAACTCTTGAATCTGTTTAGCAGTGTGAATGGGGTTTTTATTGTTTTACAATAAGTGAATATCTTGAGGAAACAATGAGGTCAGAGGTGTAGATTCAGTTTTGTAGTCATTTTTGATTGTTTTGTGGTTTTTAGCATCTATCCTATTAAGTGGCCGTCTATCCGTTGGTGAACTTCCACCTGCGACCACTGTTCCTCTTTCCTGATGCAGTTGTCCTTGTTTGTGTACGTTGTCATGATTTTCGGCAGTTCTTGACATGTGCGTGTTCTAAAACTTTTGACCGGTAGTGTGTGTGTGTGTATATATTGAGAGAGAGAGAGAGAGAGAGAGAGAGAGAGAGAGAGAGAGAGAGAGAGAGAGAGAGAGAGAGAGAGAGAGAGAGAGAGAGAGAGAGAGAGAGAGAGAGAGAGAGAGAGAGAGAGAGAGAGAGAGAGAGAGAGAGAGAGAGAGAGAGAGAGAGAGAGAGAGAGAGAGAGAGAGAGAGATTGTTAGTGTTTGTGTATGTGTATGAAACTTGGATTGTTTGAGGACCCCCCTTTGGATTTTGACGACGGACTGGATTGCGGAACTGACTTGGATTTTGGATTGGATTTGGACATTGACGACGAAAAAGGATTTGTGGACTTTGTGTTTGTATTCCCCTGAAGACCCCACCCCTTGTTTTGTGTTTGTCAGTATTAGGATAATAAATTATCATTTTGTTTTTGAATACTGCCTCCTCCTTGTTCTTGAACTTGCCTACCCCCTCTGCAAGGTCCGTGTGTGCCGCCCAACCCCTGGGGACACCACAATATATATATATATATATACACACACACACGGGCCACTTTATAAGGTACACCTGCACGTTAATGCAATTATCTAATCAGCCCAGCATGTGGCAGGAACTCAATGCATAAAAGCATGCAGACATGGTCAAGAGGTTCAGTTGTTGTTCAGACCAGTGGGGAAGAAATGTGATCTAAGTGACTTTGACCATGGAATGATTGTTGGTGCCAGATGGGGTGGTGTGAGTATCTCAGAAACTGTTGATGTCATGGGATTTTCACACACAAGTCTCTAGAGTTTACAGAGAACGGTTTCGAAAAACAAAAAACATCCATTGCACGGCAGTTCTGTGGGCAAAAACGCCTTGTTAATGAGAGGTCAGAGGAGAATGGCCAGACTGGTTCAAGCTGACAGGAAGCCGACAGTAACTCAAATAAACACGCGTTACAACAGTGGTATGCAGAAGAGCATCTCTGAATGCACAACAGGTCAAACCTTGAAGTGGACGGGCTACAGCAGCAGAAGACCACACCGGTTTCATCTCGTCAGCTAAGAATAGGAAAGTGAGGCTACAGTGGGCATAGGCTCACCAAAACTGGACAGTTGAAGATTGGAAAAACATCGCCTGGTCTGACGAATCTTGATTTCTGCTGCGACATGCAGATGGTAGGGTCAGAATTTGGCATAAACATGAATCCATGCATCCATCCTGCCTTGTGTCAACGGTTCGGGCTGGTGGTGGTGGTGGTGGTGTAATGGTGTGGGGAATGTTTTCTTGGCACACTTAATACCAATTGAGCATTGTTTAAATGCCACAGCCTACCGGAGTCTTGTTGCGGACCATGCGCATCCCTTTATGGCCAGTCTACCCATCTTCTAATGGTTACTTCTAGCAGGATAATGCGCCATGCCACAAAGCACACGTCATCTCAAGCTGCATCCACGAACATGACAATGAGTTCAGTGTACTCCAATGGCCTCCACAGTCACCAGATCTGTCCAATAGAGCACCTTTCGGATGTGGTGGAACAGAAGATTCGCAACATGAATGTGCAGCTGACAAATCTGCAGCAACTGCATGATGCCATCATGTCAACATGGACCACAATCTTGAGGAATGTTTCCAGCACTTTGTTGAATCCATGCCATGACGAATTCAGGCTGTTCTGGGGGCAAAGGGGGTCTTACCAAGTACTAGAAAGTTGTACCTAATAAAGTGACCACTGAGTGTCTATACACACACACTGATTATTTGTCTTTGCACTCTTCCAGTATGGTAATGATGCATTATGCAGGTGTAAATTAAATATTGCAAAGCTGGGATTGTACCTGTATGTTAAGGATGCAATGACAACTGCAGTTTCTGTGGCTGTTTCCATATTACACATTCCAAGTTGTGAAGCCGCCCAATTTCAAAAACGGTGTCACTCCTCCATCTTGTTTCACTCACACTCCAAATGAGCATTACTGCCTCCCAGGCGTGGGGGGAGGGGCAGGAGGGAGCCACAACTTAAATGGAATTTGGCCATTGTGTCAGAGCTCTGAGGAGTAAAGTATCCTACACCAGAACCTTTGGCCTTTGACCCCGGAGGCAGTGATCTTACCCTTGACCATACAGTTGCTGTCATGTCCGCATGTCATCGTCTCAAAACATTTCATTTGTAAAAATAAGACCACCTAAACCTGTTGCATACCACTTTATTACTTTAGAGCCATTTGAAGTTTGATTTGCATTTCCATTTTGCAATACTTATACGTTTCAGACTAAGAGTGATGGGATTCACCGCCAGTCTATCTGTGACACTCCTCGGAGCAGCGTCCTCTTCGTTAGGTGACTGCTGCAGGTGAGAGGGAATTACCTGTATTCCCAGCAGCATCTCTTACAGAGCCCACAGCGACTACAAAACTCTTGTGTTCAGACAAAATCACAGCTCAAACAGCCAGCCACAGGATGGTGCACGGGTTAAATTAAGGTCGTTTCAGGGGGCAGGGTAGAGGTGGGGACCAGGGCGTGGAATGTGACAGGGTTGTGAAGGGGAATGTGATTACGGTCTGGGGGTGGGGGGGTGATCTAGGAATCGATGAGCTGCGAGGTGGGCACATAGATCTTTTCTCCAGGTTTGAAGGCGGGCATTCCCAGGTACGGGCAGCTGGCACAGCGGAAGGCGTCACCCAGGTAACACTGTGGGACAGGGACAGAGCAGAGGGTCAGACAGACAGACAGGCTTCCTCATTCATCCTCTGGGGTTTCACAGCTCATATTAAAGTAAAGGCATAAGGGGCTGTCCCAGGTCTGTAAGCATGGTGTCGGGTGTTTTTCCCAGTTTGAGAATTCCCGTAAATATCTGTCTTTTTTTGGGGGGACTCCCAGTCAGTCAGTTAATGACATTACATTTACATTTACATTTTAGGCATTTATCAGACGCTCTTATGCAGAGCGACTTACACAGTTTACATTTCTTCACATACAATCCATTTATACAATTCAGGTTAAGTACCTTGCTCAAGGGTACAACAGCAGTGCCCCACCTGGGAATTGAACCTGCAACCTCTGAGTTACAAGCCCAGCTCCCTAACCATTACACTACACTGTCAGTCACTGTCTTGACATCACTCAGACTCAAACTATATAACCATGTTTATGCTATGGGGCTCAGGCTGTGCTTGTGGCAATGTCTATCTACTGAGCCAGTCCTAACATCTGTGATTTGATATTGTTTAGGATATATGTAGATATGCAGAAGATAATTCCTTGGGTGCTGGATAAACTCTGTGATAATGGATCAAAACAACATTGTTAATGCATTTAGAGAGGATGGTGCTAATGACCCAGGGATATCATCAGTGGCATCACTGGGGCTGCGAGCTGCAGCTCAGTGGGGATCAGGGTAAAGGGCACCCCTGTGGGTGTAAATTCAGTGTCTGGGCGTCACTCACGCTTCCACAGGCGGATTTGGCCGTGCTGCTCTTCTTAACTGCTCCACTGCTGTTTTCAAGCTCCTCGGCAAGACCACACGAGCTGCACAGGCCAAGTCAGGTTACTCTACATCTACTCAAACCTGTACAGGGTTCAGCGTTAACATTTTGCCCAGTTCACCAAGTAGGTCAAAAATGTACTTCCCCAAACTAAATTTCCACCTGTCCTGATACGCATTTTATGTTACAGTTAAACTTTCATAGTACACACCGTGCTTCTGTAACAACATTAGGCTAGTACTTCTAATTAGAAATGTACATGTTTCAATTATTAGTTTGCGCAAGTCAGGTTGTGTGTGTGGGAGGGGGGGGGAATTATCAGACCATGCTATATTAAATTAAACTATCATTCGGCAATACGTTACACAGAGTAGTACACCTGTCAAATGGCATAACAATAATATTTCATATCAAAATACAGTAATATTGGGGGGTTAGTTGCAGTGAAGCAAGTGGGCTGAGCGGAAGGGGGGGGTTGGGTAGGATGGCGCGCTTGTTTTTATTGAGACTAAGGCAATGACGAACAGTGCCATCTGCTGGCAAATGGTATTACGCATTAATTAACGCATTTACAGACAAAAAACATTGTTATACTGAATAAGATTAATGGACTAAAATCCTATAACATACATTAGAAATGCATTATTCTTGAATTAAACAAATAGTAATGCATTGGGGGCATACCAGTGAACTTTAAAAAACTGCTTTCAATAAATAATTTAATTTTTTGCTGTTTTGAAAATGTAAAAAGAAAAAAACATTTAAATTGTATCTGCCTTTGACCAGTTGCAAGCAACACATTTTTGTGAAATGCATTTTCACAAAAACAGCGACCTGAGAGTGAAAATGGTCGGATTTCGCTTTTGTGAAATGAGCCCCTGAATCACAGGCCCTTCAATGCTCCTAAAGAGGAGATTTCGACAGAAAACTAGGAAAAAAGTATGCTCTGCGAGCTTAGCACTCTGACAGAGCGCATTAGCTGTTGGTCAGAGTCTTACGGTCCTAAAGCCCGCTTCAGACCAACCGCGCAGGCGCACAAAAAGCTGTTAAACATTCCGCCAGGAAAAGCCCAAAGAATGATGACACTCAAGAGATAGTGGACTGTCTTTACCATCACACAGAAATAAATATACGCAGTTAAGTTTCTATCGAACCACTATTGGACAATTCTGACCAGTTATGAGCACATGACTGAGCTAGCTAATCTCAGGATAAGTCAAAGGTCAGCATTATATTTTTAAATAAATCTAAAAGTACATATTATTACAAGAATATGCAGTCATCTTTCAGATGACTGTGGTAGACTTCCGCCATCTTGTGAAGATATTCATCAGTGATTGGTCGGTCACATCCACGTCATCAAGTGCATCAATGAAACTTCAAATAATTTGAACTTTGGCGCGTCGCATGGCTATATACGTTCAGCTTGTGCGCTTCTCTCCATTGAAAACGATGAAGGGCTAGCCCTTCAGCCTCGTTCCTCAGAACCCAGCAAATTCTATTTGCCACATCATCTGTGACACATACATTCGCAGTTACTGCTGTGCTGGCCTGCCGCGGCACTCAAAATAAAAGAAAGCATGACTTTAGTTACACACACCTGGACCAGTAATCTACATGCTCAAGGATATCAGAAAAGCACCACCAACTCCAGTACACAAACTGTATTTATCCATCCATCTCTCGCTCACCAGTTCTTGCATGCTTTCTTCTTCTTCTTGGTAGTGGGGTCTCCACAGATGGCTTTGAGGGAGGTGGGGTCAGGTTTCTTTAGGTCATCGGCATCCAGCAGATCGTCTGAGTCCAGCAGGTCCTAGTGGGAAATGGGAGAGGGCTTTATGTGGGCCATCGCATCTAATTACTATTAGCGTTTTTCCACTGACAGCACAGCACGGCACGGTAACCATCTGTACCCGTAACTATCCCCTTCACAGGTTGAGTCCCTGTGTCGTTTTTACACCGCACAACAGAACCGTGAAGGTAGGAGTAGTTAGATAGGAGGAGTTATCTGAAGTGACAAAAAAGAATGCAACCGCTGTGGTGACATTAGCACTGAGACTGTAAACATTCCAACTCAAATTCACAAAAGAACAACATGGCTTTCCCCGTAACATTAGCTACAACAGTTTGGGAGTCATGTTGGGGCAGCGACATGAACATTAGCAATATCATTTATCCAAAGTTTGCGATATAAGTCTATAGCAACGCTAGACACTGGGCATGTTTTGTCTTACATTTGTTTCCCACACATACCCGCAGACTAGCTGTCTCCCCAGAACTAATTGACCAAAATCACATCCCAGACTCAGTCCCAGCCCAAGCAAGTATCAATCTCGTATGCGTTTGAAAATGCAACGCCTTGCGGAATAAACTCCCAAAGGCACAACGGTGAAAGAAACAGTAGGACAGCTATGTTCATTTAATATGATTAAGAAGTTCAAGAGAAACAGTCAAATAATTTTCTTCAACATTTCAGTAGGCTAAACTAACATTGGGAAAAATGGTATTGTTCAGGTTCCCTTAATTCACTTAATATAAAGCCTATTCTATGATGTCTGGAACACATATCAATGATCAATTTTCCACCCATGTGTTCTGTTACATCACAATAGCAATATGTAGCAGGATTATCACAATATGAGATTTTGAAACCCTAGCTACGAGCTAAAAACATTTTTTAATCGAGTGTCGATTAAAAAGATTGTTCAAACACTTTGTTATTTGACACTGTCCAGTTCAGATCCTTTTGTTTCAAAGGCCCGGGTTTAGCTCGAGAATCGTAATGCATCGAAGCGATGTTGTAGGCCTACTATGAAAATGTATATTGTAATTGCGTGAATAAACATTACAATACTATACTTTGTCCTTTCAAAGAAAACTGAAATAAACACGTTTTCGTAACACAGACCTAACTCGTAGAATCACGCAAACCTGACAATGATGCCAAACTCTATATAATACTCTTCGAATAATAGCCTACCAATAATCGAAGTGAAGCTAAAAAAAAAACATGGTGGTTGTGTCTGAGCTGGTCTGAGGTTTAGCGTGACAATTGCACTTGACAAATCAATGGTCTGCAGTATTGCTAGCTCCACCCTTAGGTCCCTGTTCAGCTCAGTAGTACCTAAACAGAGCAGTAGCTAAATTCAGCACGGATACTTAGGTTCGGCATGGGTCGCTTGGCGGTGGAAAAAGAGTCAAAAGGTGTGAGCACGGATTGGTAACCGCGCCGTGCCGTACTGTCCAGTGGAAAAACGCTATATGTTCCCAGTTCTGTTAACTCCTAATTTAGCTACCCCTCAACCATTTCTCTCTCTCTCTCTCTCTCTCTCTCTCACACACACACACACACACACACACACACACACACACACACAAACAAACACAAACACACACCACATCCTCGTCCTCGATGTCATTGGCTGACAGGGTCCACATCTGGGCAGCGCTGGGGTCCAATGCGGGTTTCTCTGCTAAGAGAGCGAGAAGGAAAGACAGAGAGAGAGAGAGAGAGAGAGGAGGAATGGAATGAGTGAGATAGAGATTGAAACAGAGGAGGACTTTCAAAAGTAGAATAAGAGGGAAAGAGCATTGCCCACCTGGTTTTGGGGTCTTCTTGGCAAAGGAGAGCTTGAGTTGGCTGGAGGAGCCGACCTCAAAGCTGGGCTTGTAAGCAGACATCCGAATCTTGGAGAGGGAGTTCCCCTGGAAGCCTGTCACCTCCTGCAGAGCGGCAACCTCCTCTGGGCTAAGGGGCTCCAAGCTCACCTGGGGGACAGAGAGCAGGTAACACATCTGTGGTGTAACTCACCAGACAGCCTGCAGTGCCCCCTGGAGGAGAGAATGACAGGTGCACTGGGGGGGCTAAAGTCAAGGAACTCACCTCTGTAATGGACACCAAGCCAGACAGCTTCAGGGCCGACAGCAGCTTCCCAGCAGTCCTCACCCTGCTGTCCTCACTGCCTGAGGACAGAGGGCAAGGGTCAGACTCAAGGCTACTGGTAAGAGTATAACTGACAATGTTTTTTTTGTTTTGTTCTTTTTACTCATATGTGGCTCTGCTCTCCCCCCCTGCCTACCTGTGATTGGCTCCTCCAGTAGCACTCTGCCTCCAGGCTTAGTCAATCGGGCCATCTCTGCCAGAGTGTCCAAGCTGTGGACCGTGGAGCTACCAGGAATTACACCTGACAGAACCCAGTCACAGGTGGATGCCTTATGGGAGGCTGGGGAAAGATGAATCACCCCTTCAGTTTCAACGGCCAAATTCCATTTAAGCTGTGGCCCCCTCCACTTCCTCCCTTCACTCCTGGGAGGCAGACTCCAGTGTGAGTGAAACAAGACAGAGGAGTGACACCGTTTTCAAATTAAACAACTTCACAACTTGGAACATGGAAACATCCGTATTAAGAAACGCCCACCACTGCCATGGAAACCCCAGTCGTCATCGCAGCTATACAATCCTAGACAAAATAATGGAAATACCAAACAATATACAAATATTTATTAACTGATAAGGAGTTGAGCCATCCTTTGCCTCAGCTTCAGTCCTTCGTGGAATGCTATTATACAATGTTTTGAAATGTTTCTAGTTTCTAAGGGGGAAAGCCTCCAATCCTTTGAGAGATGAAGGCGGTGGAAATCTAGCCACACACGTTCCAGGACTTCTCATAAAGTTTCAATGTTTAAATGTGCTGATTAGGTAGGTCATGGAAGGTGTTTGACTTAATCTTGGTGTTCACTCTTGAAACCGTTTAGCAGTGTGGGCTATGGGGGCATTATAGTTGTGGAATATGAGAACATCTTGAGGGAAACAATGTTTGCACCATAGGGTGCACTTGGTTGCTTAAAATGGCTTTGTACTCCCTGGCTGTAATTCTACGATGCAGAGTAATAATCGGACACAATAACTCCTATGAGATGGCTACCCATACCATAACAGATCCGCCACCATGTTTAACAGTTGGAAACAGAATATGTGGGGTGAAGGCGTCCTTTGGCTTTCTCCAAACATAAACCCATCCAGGTGTAGGAAAGAGTAAAAGATGATTAATCAGACCATATTACTTTCTTCCACTGCTCAGAAGTCCAAGTTTTGTGCTCATTACATCAGGTTATGCATTGTTGTGCATTGGCCTTGGTTACAAGAGGTTTCCAAATAGCAGCCGTACCACAAATATCAGCTTTGTGACACTCGCAATGTGCAGGTATTGTTGAGACTGAGTCATGGAGGCTGTTATTTTGTGGTTTTTAACAACTATTCTCTTAAATGTCTGTGAGCTTCGACTTGCAACCACTGTTCCTCTTTCCGGATGCAGTTTTTCCTTGTTTGGTGTATGCCATCATGATTTGTACACCTGTGCAGACGCTCAGTTGTAGAAGGGGAGGGCATGAAAGCGAGGGTGAGTGGACTAAGATGTCAACATACAGGGGAATTCCCCCAAGTGAGGAGTAAAGTGATCAAATGAACAAAATATTTTGGAATGGAACTGGACCAATGCCTTCAGCCCCCCCTCCCTCAGTGAAACTCACAGAGGTGTAGTCTCTCCATGTTCTCCACATACACTTGGCCCGTGCTCCCCACCACGGTGCGAAGACTCTCTGCCAGACCCTTCAGGGCTTCGGGGAAGCAGGGCAGGGCCCACACCAACAGCACTGTGTCCCCCTCTCTCACGCCCAGGTCTGCCATCGCCTTCTACAAACACACATAATATTACACTGCAGCTCCGTCCTACTGAACACACCAGTGCCATCAATTTCAGTACCAATAAAGTTAACATACGTATGAAACACACAATACTTTATTGATCACAATGAGTCAATATCAAATCTACTAAGGCTGGTGGCAGGACTGTGAACAATGACGCAACACCGTACATCTAGCTTGCTATATTCGAAATGATTCGTTAGCCAGCAAACTAGCTATATTAGAAAGCGTCCACACACACACACACACACACACACACACACGATAACGTTACTAGCAGGCCGTTATTTCAATTTAGCAGATAGCTGGCTATATCTACAGGTTCATGTGAGCATACTTTTTTAAAACTTACCTGATATGTAAGGTTATTTCTCTTAATTTGTACCAACAAGAGCAATGGCTTTTAAAAACACCTTTACAACGGGGGACAACTGTGACGCAGATAAGCGAAATCCGCGTGGGACCGAAGATAACGTTAGCACTTCACTGTTGTCAACAACATAAATGGACTGCGACAAAACTCGTAATTTACAAGTTCTTAAAAAGAAATAGCTAGAGTACACTTTAAAAGTAGGTTGCTCGCTAGCCGATCGCTAAGTGCCCACCTCTACTTTCAAAACCCGGAGACTTCAAAACACTGATGTTGTCGCAAAGGACCGGCCACTATTTCCGCCATTATGGACTTTGAAGTAAACAAGACATTTACTTCCGGGTTAACTTCTACAGCGCCATCTGCGTATATAGTGCGGTACAGTTTCTGTGTATATTGAGGTCAATGAAAAAGGACTTTAGTATTAATTTTATAACTCTTTTTCAGATACGGAAAGTAATTCACGCAAATAATGTATATAACGTCTCTCAGGACACGTTACTTTATCCGTTTTTGTTGTTCCCCTTATAATTGTAGGACACCGCTCTGTTGACTTACATGGGAAAACTTGTCGTCAATTATTTGACATGATTCACATGACTTCTATGGCTGACTGCCATTTGTCCTTCACTAGGCCCCAATACCAAAGGGCGGAAGCCCACAGTTCTTGCCAGTTTGTATTTATTCGTCGAGTTATTTTATTTCACCCTTTTTCGCATACCTGGTTTTGAAGCGCAAGCCGCCTACGGCATAAAGGCTTGATTATAGTCCAAAACGGGCACGCACGTGGACAGCAGCGGACGCGCACGCGGTTCTGTACATAGGCTACTACATTTGGGTGTCTGCATACGCGGACGCGTTCCACACATGCGCACTAGAAATAATGTTTTGATCTTTTCACATGTATCCTCCTCTTTTCCCCTTTATAATATGAATTCCTGTTATTCTCTGGAGACCTCAGAGCTACACACTCTGTCCGCTTCCCATGATCATGCTAATAAATTAATTCAACTATACAACGCAGCAACGCTTCGAGAACTTTGTTTATTCAACACTGTTTAACAAACCTGCCAAATAACATCACTTCCAAGAACAATACAATATCAGTTAAAGTGTCGTAAAAATAGAAACATGAAATAGTGCAATGTTTAAAAAAGAACGTCAAAGTAGTTGGCGCGCGTATAGGTGTGTACAAGTCCGCGCGGTCACAAACTTTGCCAGGTGCGCGGTGCCAGCAGCTGACGAAATTTATGTCACGCAGACCCTCGCGGCTTCACGGACGCGGAAAGTATAATTTGGCCTTAAGGGGCAGGGTTTTGATTTAATGCGTGCATGTACTAGACATATGGGCCCACTTAAATTGCGACGCATTCGATCATATCTTGAACGGTCTTCGTGCCACACCCCATGTAATGCATTATTAGTGTAACATTTTTTAATGCTGATGCTAATATGACATTAAACTGAGGTCATGTGTAGCCTATTCATTTGAATTAGTACTCTCTCCTTAATACACCCTTGTTTAGTTGTCATCACTGGGGCTATAGTCATAGCTTTTGCTAAAATGTCCTTGTTTTCACTAAAGTGATTTGTATCAAACCTCACTTAGGATAGTAGCCAAAATTAAGATAGTGTTATTCAAAATTCCTTCATAAAAAAACAAAACAATGTCTCACTTTTACAATACCCTGCTTACCAGTGCAGGCAATTATTGACAAGATGACCCTTGCTACGGGCAGAGTTATAGCATGAATTATAGTAAGTCACGTGAATAGCATTGTTCACATACTCCACTGCGTAATTTTTGTCTGTCTGGATGTTTAAAAGCTATATCCACTAGGGGGAAGGTCAGAGCCATTTCCGCCATTTTTTATTTTATTTTTCTTCTTCGCTTTCTTCCTGTTTCTGTCTCTTCAGTCAGTCGCAGACAGGACATCACACGTGGTATACTGCCCCCACGATTTATGTCGGTATTGCACCTCACGTACCGTTGAGGACATGCACAAAGGATGCTCCCAATGACCAGAGGATACAAGTGGCAGCCATCTTGCGTAGCGTACGCGTATTTAAAATGAAGTATATTTAAACCTTTAGCTAATGTACTTTTATTATTAGATTATGAACTGCAGGATATGTCGCCTTTTTCAAATTCCTCACATATCCAATAAATGTAAAAACAACCGATCAAGTTAACTTGTTATTGAAAACAATTGAATCTACTGCACCGTAAAGCTAGCTAGTTAGCCATTAGCTGCCACTGGCAGCAGCTACACTACTCACTAACTTACAGCTATTAGCAGGCTTTCGTAGTTCACACCAGTAACGTGACTATTAGCCTAGGAACGTCTAATAATTGTATTATGGAAGATGGGCTTTCGCAGTTCACACCAGTCAAGGCACCTATACTGACTATTAGTCTATGAATTTTAGGCGTTTTCAAATTCATCATATGTCCAAAATATGTATTAAAATCTCAACAAGTGTACTGGATATTGAAAGCAAGTTTATTACATCATAAAAGACCAACTATTGGTGACAGCTAGTTGGCTGTTCACTACACACTGGCAGTTCCACTGGCATCTGCCAGGTTCCACTTCCTTCTGCCAGCTGCCACAAAATGATAGAACCCCTACTGAGAGGCTGACTTCGCCCCGCCAACTGTCGTTTCGCCCTACGTCAACAGCTCCCATTGAAAGGGAATGACCTTCGGCCGCTTTCTTCGCTTCTGGTGGACACGCAGGGTTATCAATTGAAAGAATAGCTTGACTCTAGGGGCCCTTTTCCATTGCAAAATACAAAACAAGAACCAGAACTGTTGGTACTTTTTTGGCACTATAAAACGGGAACATAAACATATGTCATTTTTCTACCGACAGCACGGCAACCATCCATACCTGTAACTATCCCCCTCACAGGTCGAGTCCCTGTGTCGTTTTTCCACTGCAACACAGAACCGTGAAGATAAGAGAAGTTAGATAGGAGGAGCTATCTGAAGTGACAAAAAAGAATGCGACCGCTGTGGTGACATTAGCACTGACATTGTAAACATTCCAGCTCAAATTCACAAAAGCAGACACAGATTTCCTTGTAACATTAGCTATAATTTTCCTACCTCTACCTAGGCTTTTGGCTCACATTTAATACCTCATATTACTTACATCTGTAGCCTACATTTTTACAATCGTATAAAAATGAAAACATTAGCAATCTGTGCTTTTATGTAGCTTGTCGCTGCAAAAATATGTCCAGCACGAGCTATGAGTAGTAGTGAACATTATATCGTATTCCGATATGAACATTAGCAATATCATACGGTATATATGACGCAGTGGTCAGCCAAGGAAACTTAATGCAGCATCATGCTTACTTCCCTTCGAAATCGGAAAATGTCCAGCAGTGCCATCAGCTCAGAACCGGCAGAAACCAGTGGGACCCAGGTACACCCATCTACTGTCCGGAGAAGTCTGGCCAGAAGTGGTCTTCATGGAAGAATTGCCTCCAAAAGCCATACCTCCGACGTGGAAACAAGGCTAAGCGACTCAACTATGCACGAAAACATAGGAACTGGGGTGCAGAAAAATGGCAGCAGGTGCTCTGGACTGATGAGTCAAAATGTGAAATATTTGGCTGTAGCAGAAGGCAGTTTGTTCGCCGAAGGGCTGGAGAGTGGTACAATAATGAGTGTCTGCAGGCAACAGTGAAGCACGGTGGAGGTTCCTTGCAAGTTTGGGGTTGCATTTCTGCAAATGGAGTTGGGGATTTGGTCAGGATTAATGGTGAGAAATAGAGGCAGATACTTATCCATCATGCAATACCATCAGGGAGATGTTCAAACACTTTGTCATATTGACACTGTGCAGTTCAGATCCTTTCGTTTCAAATGCCTGGGTTTAGCTCGAGCATCGGAATGCATCGAAGCAATTCCTATACATTTCTAAAAATCTATTCATGTGAGGAATGAAAATATTGTACTATGAAAATGTATATTCTAATTGCGTGACTAAAAATGACAATACTATACATTGTCCTTTCAAAGAAAACGTGTTTATTTCAGTTTTCGTAACACAAACCTAACTTCCTAGAATCACGCAAACCTGACAATAATGCCAAACTCTATATAATACTCTTAGAATAATAGCCTACCAATAATCGAAGTGAAGCTAAAAAAAACATGGCGGTTGTGTCTGAGCCGGTCTGAGCTAAATTTAGCATGGGTACTTGGGTTTGGTAAGGGTCGCTTGGCTGTGGAAAACGCAACAAAACGTGGGAGCATGGATCGGTAACCGTGTCATGCAGTACCGCACTGTCCGGTGGAAAACGCTAATGATGTGGTACTTATCCTACCAAACAGGACTTGGGGGCAGGACTAACAGAACTGTTCGTCGATGATTGGTTACGCAGTTTGCCTCACTCAAGCGACTGATCCTGAGGGGTCAGAAGCATGGTTGTTAGCGTATGTTTAAGGAGGAATATCCGCATAATGGAGAAAACCACAGGACCATGAAACGAGTACAGTTCTTATTAAAAATAAAGTGCAGAAATGCAGCGTCTGTTTTTATGCGATTATGTTCCAGATAAACTACGACATATGAGGGCAGTTCTGGCAAGTAGATTTATGGTCGGGCAAAAGAGGAAATTTTTTAATGTTTAATCCTGCTATAGCTTGCTATCAAGTGATTTAAATGTGGCAGCTTAACCAAAATGAAGCGAAACATCGTTCCTTTGCATTGCTGGTGTTTGCTCCGAATTAGCGCAAACCGTAACTCTTTCCCGTCAAATCAGTGGAAGCAAAAACGGTTACTAGAACCGGAACTAGCGCTAGTTCCTGTTAGGTCTAGTCCTTGTTTTTATTGTGCAGTGGAAATGTCCCTAGAAGAAATTAGGACTGGAAATACCCAACAGAATGCTTAAAGAAAAAGGTTAACGTTATTATATTCTCATTTCCGACATTATTTTGACCTTTTTTTTATCGACCGTCCTACCATAGGCATGTAGCTTTACGTTTCTTTATATAACCAAAACCTGTTCACGGGGCCCATAATATAATCTACTCCACAAGAAATAAGGGTCAGGGAATCTTCCCAGAAATGACCTCCACAGTGCCACCTTGTCACCAAGCACGACAAGTCCACTTGGCTGGTCAATGGGGCAGATAGGACAGCCACCGACGTTGGGCCAGGACATGTATGTGTCCTTATTAACAACCCTGTCTCTATCGGATCTCTTTTTAGTTAGGCTACATAGACACAGTGATTCCCCATAGCTGGCTAGCTGCTAACTCTATTCGCTAAGTGTTAGTATGTATTGTATTCCTGAAAAACGAAAAAAATATCCCTGTTGAGAACAACCGTGCTAACGCGTTATTTCTTGACAGACGTATGCGCGTCTTATGAGCATGAGCGCGAATTTAATCTATTTCTTTACAGAATTACAGAGCTTTCTGTATTCGATATCATTTGTTAGCTGGTCTGCAAACTAGCTATATTATATTAGATTACCCTAATTGACCTATGCTAGGAGGCCGTTATTTCAATTGAGCAGTTAGCTGCTTATATCTACAGGTACATGCGAGCGTTTTTTTTTGTTTTTTTACTTACCTGATCTGTAACGTAATTTCCCTTAATTTGTACCAGCAAGAGAAATGGCTCTTAAAAACACCGAGGGACAACTGTGACGCAGACAAGCGAAATCCGCGTGGGACCGGGGATAACGTTAGCACTTTACTGTTGTCAACAAACACAAATGGGCTTCGACAAAACGGATTATTTGCAAGTTCTTACAAATAAATAGCTAGAGTACGCTTTAAAGGTAGGCTGCTCGCTAGCCGGTCGCTAAAAGGGCCCACCTCTACTTTCAAAACCCGGAGACGTCAAAACACTGACGTTGCAGAGGACTGGCTTAAGACGAAGCAGTTTCGCAGTCGCGGCTGGCGAATTTCCGAATCCCAGCAAAGAAAGGGAAGAGGATGAATATTCATTAGTTACGCGCCTGTGAGTCACAACTGACTACCCAGTCCATTATTAAAGAGGTGGATATTAAACTTAAATGTAATATTATTTGGAGAAATAAACCACATTACCTAAAATGTATGGATTATGTAATATGTAATCTAAATAGCACAGGATTAAATGTACATTTTCAACATCAAACATTCTTAAACTGGATTAGAAATTAGAAAAGGGTAGGATATGGAATGTGATTCCCAATTTAATTTTTGAAAAAATGTGGTTTTGAATTTCTACTAAAATATAATTTTGATGTAAACAATATCCCAGTTATGTTGGCAAACAAGTGTTTTTTTCCTGAATGCTTTTATACTGTGGCGATCTTACCCCTGTTGTCGTAGCTTGTGGCTAATACTTGTAAATATCTGGATGCAGTTAGCTAGCGGTTAGTTGTCCCGCTAGTTTTTGTGCAACTACGCAGTTTTGCTTGTGTTGTTTTGTAATGTGTTTAGCCAGCTAACAGTCGCTTGTGTAGCGCTAGCTTATTTCATTGTGCTGTGTTTATTGGACTCTTACGTTTTTGTACCGTTATTGTTTTTCTGCATTGTTAGCCACCTAGCCGCTACCGCACTGAAAATGTCTGTTTGTTTAATTGTTGTGTGATTGGTTGGATTGTTTGTGCCCTCGGCGTCCAATCAGGGCGAACCAGGCTCGAATAAAAAGGCCGTTCGCCTGGTCCAGGGGTCGGCAACCTTTACTATCAAAAGAGCCATTTTTGGCCCCTCTCCCACTACATTTTTTTTTTTTTTTTTTAAATTTTTTTTTTTTTTAAATTTATTTTTTTATTTTTTTATTTACCTTTATTTAGCCAGGGGAGCCCATTGAGACCAAGTCTCATTTACAATGGTGCCCTGATTACAAAACAATTATATAAATTACACATAAACAAACAATAAGACAAGGACAATAAAAATAGATGAAAGCATCACACAAAATAATAAGAGGAACTAGTGTTACAATAGAAGTAATTACAATAGTTACGATAAATTTAGAAACACTCACATACCACTAACTCTATATCCTTAAGCATATTTTTAAAAGTTCCTATGGAGACCACAGAATCCAGTTTGAAGGTCTCCTGAAGCTCATTAAAAGCTCTAGGCCCATAATAGCTAAAAGCAGTTTTACCTAACTCAGTTCTGACACGTGGGACTTCAAGAGTAATCCAATTCTTGACTGATAAAAACTTGAGTGCAATGTTAAAAGAGAATTCATGTAAAAGGGAAGCTTTTGTAAGATCCCCTTAAAAACATAGATGAGAAGGTGCTGTTTTCTTCTGGTGGCCAGGGAAGACCATCCCACTGCCCGATAAAGTGCACAATGATGCGCTCTAAAATGGTCACCTGTGATGAAACGAAGTGCAGAGTGGTAAACAGTATCGAGTTGTTTGAGGGTAGTAGAGGAAGCATGCATATAAATAATATCACCATAATCTATTACTGACAAGAATGTGGACCGAATTAAGCACATTCTATTTTCCCGAGAGAAACAAGCTTTGTTTCTGTAGAGAAATCCAAGTTTCACCCTTAGTTTTTTACAAAGACCATCTGTGTCTTGAAGGACAGCTTCTCATCAATAAAAATTCCAAGGTATTTATAAAAGGATACTCTTTCAATTATAGACCCATCTAAAGTGTACATCTTATCAGTAGATTCCTTCATGGAGCGGTGATTTGAAAAATGCATGACTTTTGTTTTCGACGCATTTAAAACAAGTTTCAGCTCTAGAAGTGAGCACTGAAATGAGTTAAAAGCTGACTGTAAAATGGATAATGCACCACCCAATGAAGGAGCAGATGAATAAATTACTGTATCATCAGCATAAAAATGTACCTTACAGTCATTTGTAAATGAGGCAATGTTGTTGATGTATAAAGTAAAGAGTAGAGGACCAAGGATTGAACCCTGTGGAACACCACTAGTGACCTCCAAGGAAGGGGATTTAATGGAGTCAGCTACAATGCATTGTGATCTATTAGTAAGGTAGCCTGTAAACCACTGACATGCTTTCTGATCAAAGCCAGCCAGGCCTAGTCTATAAATTAAAAGTGCATGGTCAACTGTGTCGAAAGCTTTGGACAGGTCAACAAAGAGTGCTGCACAGCTCAACCCTTTGTCACGTGCACATACAATATCATTTATAACCAAAGCTGAGGCTGAAATGGTGCTATGACCAGATCTAAAACCAGACTGAACTGGATTTAAAATACCATTGGTAGCTAGGTAAAACTGGATTTGACCATTAACTAGGGACTCCAGGATCTTGGCTAAACAGGAGAGCTTTGAAATTGGGCGGTAATTGTTCATGTCTTTGACGTCGCCCCCCTTATGAAGAGGAAGCACGTGAGCCGATTTCCAAATCTTTGGGACAATTCCTAAGCTAAGTGAAAGGTTAAAAATGTGAGTCAGGGTCCTGTAATTACAGAAGTACCTAAACTTAAAAGCCTAGGGTCAAGAGAGTCAGCCCCCGTAGACTTTTTAGAGTCCATCTCCCTGAGAGCTACACCAACTTCCCTCTCCATGAGTGGTTTCAGAGAGAAACAGGGGTGAGTAGTTGAGGGCTCAGGGCTAGATGAGCGGATCCCAACAGGTTTATGCTGACCTACCCAACCCGCGATGTCTAGGGGATTTAATCTATCAAAGATATGTCCTGCACTAATAAAGTGATCATTAAAAGCATTACAGATTTCCACTTTCTCATTTAAGGGACCTGAAACAGAGAGTAACTGCTGCGGAAGTACCGGGACAGAGTTTTTCTTCATGGACTTAATTGTTTTCCAGAATTTGCCAGGATTTCCAGCACTCATGTGTAGCGAGGTAAGATAGAAATCCGACTTGGCTTTCCTGACCATAGTTGTAAATCTATTTCTTAGATGTCTAAATAAAAACCAATCTGAGGGCACCCCCGTTTTTCTGGTTTTCGCCCAGGCTGAATTCCTTTCAGTGAGAATATTTGAGAGCTCGTGTGAAAACCAAACTGTCTGCCTGTTTTTTATCCGTATTCTCTTAAAAGGGGCATGCTTATCAGCCAAAATGTTAAAATTATTGATAAAATAAGTAAGAGCCTGGTCAGGGTTATTGATAAGAGACACCCTACTCATATCACACCCATTTAAATCACACAGAAAATCATCTGCCACAAAGTGTTTAAAATTTATTTTGGTGATGATACGTGGCTTAGCCCTTTGCACTTTCACGTTCCTGATGCAAGCAATAGGACAGTGATCACTGATACCTTGAGGAAGGACTCCACTGAGTGAATATCTATGAGGCATGTTGGTGAGTATGAGGTCAATCAAAGAAGATCTAGAGCTACACTTTGCATTAGGGCGTGTTGGCTTAGTTATTAATTGAGATATATTTAAATTACAGCACATATCTTTAAAACTATCTGAGGACAGTTTATCCCAGTCGAGATTAAGGTCACCCATGATCAGCAATTCAGTGCTAGAATAGGAGGAAAATATATCTATGAGATTACCGATAGCACAGGGTAGGGCTGAAGGGGGTCTATATGCTCCTATCACAGTCACCTGGCTATTAATACCAAGGTTCACTGACAGAGACAAACATTCATATTCTTTAGGCACAGTAAGAGAGGCCAAAACGGAAACTGGGAAACATGTTCTGACATAAATGACTACACCACCACCCTTTCCCTTTCTGTCAGCTCTAAAAATATGAAAACCATCAAGACCTAAATCAGAGTCTAAGACCGATTTTTTCAACCACGATTCAGAAATTATTAAAATGTCTGGCATAGTCTGTTGAACCAGAATGTTGACATAATCCATTTTAGGGACCAGACTTCTAACGTTAAGGTGGAGCAGACCAAGTCCATTTCGAGCTTTAAAGACTGAAGCAGATTCTAAAAGGGGTGTCTCTGTGTCAGCAGCAGTAACTGAGTAACACTGTACTAAAGGCACATCTAATAAATTTCTTAGACAAACCCCAGTAGGTCTGCGACCTGGAGCAGATTTTTCTCTTCGGACAGTAGGTGGCAGTCTAGCACTAATTCTCACACTAATCAGGTCAGGGGAGCTCTGTGTATACTCCGCCCTGGTATCTTCAATCTGGGCAGTCTGTACCTCCCTATCCATAATACTAGTACTAATTTCCCTCCCTGCCCCCCCAGTCCCTAGTTTAAATATTCCTCCGCTACCCTAAGCCCATATGCTGGCCCAATGCATCAGTACCCCTCCGGTTCAAGTGTAACCCGTCCCGCTTGTACAGGTCACCCCTGTTCCAAAAGGAGTCCCAGTGCCCCATAAACCTGTACCCCTCTTTCCTGCACCAGGTTTGTAGCCACGTGTTAAACCTCCATATAAAATTCTGCTTGCCTTTGCTAGCACGTGGTACTGGCAGAATTCCAGAGAAGACCACCGTGGAGGTTCTGCCCCTTAACTTTGCTCCTAATTCTATAAATTTGTCCTGCAGAACCTCAAGCCTACCCTTACCTATGTCATTGGTTCCAACATGGACCATGACCACTGGATCCACCCCTGCTCTGGCCATGAGCTTGTCCGCGTGTTCCAGGAGATCTCCAACCTGAGCACCAGGCAGGCAACATGCCATGCGAGATTCCTTTTCCCGCGAACAGACTATACTGTCTACACCTCTAATAATTGAATCCCCCACTACAATTAACTCCCTTTTCCTGGGTGGCATGGCCGCCAGGGTGCCCTGGGGCTCAACAGTCCTCCCGCTCACAGAGGGCTGGGCCAGATCCTCTTCCTGCAAGGGCTGGAATCGGTTGGACACCACAATCTCTGGAGATGCCGCCCCTGCATGTGCGCGCCCTTTTCTACGCTGGCGCCCTACCTTCACCAAACTCTCTCTCCCTACCTGCTCTAGAGTCTCCTCCCTACCCCGCTTTGGCGTGCAGGCTAACTCTCTAATGGGCGTACTAATTAGTTCCTGGAACTCTACAGATTCTGCAGTGCAGTCGAGACCAGCAAGTTGGGCTTCGAGATCAAGGATCTTGCCCTCGAGATGCTTCACAAGCTGGCATCTGTCACAAATGAAACACTCATGGAAGCCTTCTTCCAGAAACGTAATCATTCTGCAACACTCACACTGCACTGCCGGAGGCCACATTTTCACCCCTGAATATACCTACTGCTCTCCCTACACTGAGAGAGTTCTTTCATCTCCAGCTTGGTACTTTTCAGCAAATGCTGTGTGTTTGTTCTGGAAATGTCTTTCAACATTACATTTTTTGTTGTTTGCTAATTTCTCACCACATATCAAGCATACAGGTAAGCTCGCATCGTTAGGAGTGAAAGCAAATAAATCTGTCCATGCTGAATTAAACTATTTTCCTCCGAGTTTTTTCTTTTTTTGGATTTATCCATGGTTAGTTTACCGGGGGTTGGAAACTCAAGATTAGCCACCTTCAAACGGCAGGGAGAGGCGCCGGGGATGTGACGCATATTTTAATTGACTAAATATTAAACACTTTTTTTAATTTCAGTGTCACAGTATCACCTCGATCTCCAAAATAAGATGTTCCCTTTGAAAGAAAAAATAAAATGAAAATAGCCGTTATTTATTTTGTTCAAAGCTGCAGGGAGCCACTGCAGAGGGGCTGAAGAGCCGCGGGTTGCCGACCCCTGGCCTGGTCGAACAGATCAGAGTGTGCTACTGTTGCTGTGATGACTTCAATAAAGAGAAGCTCCCCTAGGGCGATTCCCGAATTACGAACTCCGTCTCTGCCTCTGCTTCCTCGGCGTAACACCATAATACAAACATTTTCAATGTAATATTTGGAGTCATAAATACATTAGGTTTAAGAACAAAACTTTGTCAAAAGTTGCATAATAATGGTATTTTATTGGTGAGACAATTATTTACGGAATATGGTCAATTATATAATTATACTGAATTCCCCCAAAAATGAGATTCCAGTTACTATGAAAGAATTTGCAATTGTATTGGATGCGTTCCCTCTTGCAAAAACATACTGGGACGTGAAATATAGGGATACAGAGTGGCTTGGGGGAACCTACCTAGAAAGTATTGTTTCACAAATACAGTGAAAGAAATGTATTTTAAAATTAAAAATGTATTTTTATTATTAATCATTCATTTATTTTATGAGTGTGTTTCTACAAAACTATTTGATTGTTTTGTATTTGTGTGTTTATTTGACTTAATTTGTATTCATCTTTGTAAATATACAGATGTTTGTAGTTTTAAATTTTTATTTAAAAAAGTTCTCCCAGAGGGCCACACTTACTGGAATTATCTGTGCCAGCATGAGGTATTTCGAAGTAGTCAACTAGGTGAGACTAGCCAGACAATATTTAGCAAGAAAAAATGACGCTCTGAGAGCATGCAAACTAGTATCCTCTCTGGACTAGCCAATGTCACTCCTTGTTTCAAGAGTCAATAGGATGATAGCATTTTGATCTATAGAATGTATCAGGCCTTAAACGCATGTTGCACACCTTCAACTAAAGGTGGGGGGCTAAATCTGAAACCCCCCTTTGCTGGTTGGTTGAGGGGGTTACCAGTACCAGTGTAATTGTGGCAGAATACACAGTGGTCAACGCATATCCAATAGTGATGGGAAGTTCGATTATCTTTCCTAACTCGTTCACGAACAATTCGTTCAGTGAAAAGAACAACTCTTTCGAATCGTTCACTTGATTCAGTAATCACCACTTCCCCAGAGCGCATAGGAACCCCCCTACCGGCGAACGAATACTCGAAAATGTGATTCTCGTTCACAGCCGTGTTAACGGTTCGTGAACAATTCGTTCAGACACGTCTCGTTCGTTCTGTGGAGTGGATATAGCCGTTCTTTGGCGTGATAGATGAACTACTTAAACCATTGCAATGCATCGTTCTGATAGCAAACACAACTAGATAGAAGAACTCAAAGAGTTGTTATTCTCGAGCCCCGAAAGAGTTGTGACTGTGTTCATTTCCTTCCATAGTAGCAGGATTAATGCTCATTCGTTCACTCATAAAACACGAGTTTAGGCAGTCAGCATCTAATGGGTTTACTTTTGGTTTTACAATGTTATGTCCTGCAACATCGCATCATTTAAATGCTTTTGCTAGCCCTCCATTTAGTTAGTGTGTAGCATGCTAGGTGGCTACGAGGTCATCACATGTCCCAGGGGCCCTTGCGGCCAGCTAAACTTAGGCTGTGTCCGAAACCGCTCCCTATTTCCTATATAGTACACTACTATGTGTGGATGCCATTTTGTAGTGTGCGACGAATTCTAAACTGTGAATTTCGTTCACTATATAGTGAACGAGAAAATACCCACAATTCACCGTGATTTGTAGTGTACATCGACTGTACCCTACAATTGATCCCGTGTACCACAATGCAATGCGGTCGTGTCATACCGTCATACATACACCTCCGTTTATGCCTCAAGAAAAGTTCCGCCAACAGCAGTAACGACAGCAACAGGAATCATGGTGGTGGTAACGTTAGCTAACTGCTTTAGCCACCGATAGCTACCATTATTATCGCTATGGGAGTTGGTGCTAGTCGTGAGCTCGTGAGTTATCCTAACGTTATTTTCTCCACACGAGCTAGTTAGCTCCCGACTTCTATAACGGTAGCTATTGGTGGCTAAAGTAGTGGCTAGCAGACAGCACCACAGTTGACAAAACCACACGTGCACATCATTAGAATTTAAACAATTTATTTGGGATTTAACATTCAAAACTGAACATGCAAACCCGATACCACCTGAGTACATTTCAACAGCTGCCATGAGTGCTCGGTTTGTTTACGGGTGATACTGGGCACATCCGCTTGCGTCACCTGAATATCCGGCCCTTTTTTTTTTGACGCAAATTACGTTCAGTTGTAGTATCCGAAAACACTACTTTCGTTCGCTACATAGTACACTATATAGTATATACTGTATAGGGAATAGGGAATAGGGAACGAGTGAGCGGTTTTGGACACAGCCTTAGGCTGTGTCCCAAATAGGGTATATGTCGAGCATCACGTGACCAAACCGGAAGACGTGCTGGCTCACTTCCGCCAGTCAACAAGGTCAATGTGATAATTAAATAAAACAATAGCACGGGTTGTTAATACTGTACCTTATAATGATCAATTTTATTTTGAGAGACCTGATGAATAACATACTATTATGCCACTAGATAATCAATGATTTACAAGAAACTATAATACCGTTACCCCAATAATCTTGCCTATACTCGTTTTTCAGCTGAAATGTATTAGACCGAACCAACAACACTGAACTTGAACAGCTGTTATTTTCGACTGATGCCTTTATCAAACTTCTCAAAATGGGAATGCTGGTATAAATCGTGCCTTTTAATCATGACGATTAGATAGATTAGATAGTCAAGAGGGTCCTGATCATATTGCCAGATTAGCCTTTATAGCTTGAGAAGTTTGACATAGCGTTACCATCCTTGAACTGGAACTGATGGTGAACGCGAACAGATCAACCTTATGCGAACCATCGCTACTCTCAGGCTGTGGGGCTTCTCGCTCTTTTGCATAGACCTGTGACAGGCTGCCCTGGTGCGAACATCAGCAGTCATCCTGTCTCTGTTTGACACTAGTGAAAAGATCTACATAGGTAACTGTTATTGAGCAACCGACCAGCTAACGCTAACGCTAGGTAATAGACAGCAGGCACAGGTACTTAAAACATTTCGTTAGTACTAGCTAGCTAACGCTAATGATACGTATTAGACAGCAGGCACAGGTAGGCTACTTTAAAAAAATGTCGTTAGTACTAGCTAGCTAACGCTAACGATAAGTATTAGGCAGCAGGCACAGGTAGGCTACTTTTTAAAAAATCATTAGTACTAGCTAGCTAACACTAACGCTAAGTATTAGACAGCAGGCACAGGTAGGCTACTTAAAAAAATGTCGTTAGTACTAGCTAGCTAACACTAACGGCAAGTATTAGACAGCAGGCACAGGTAGGCTACTTAAAAAAAATGTCATTAGTACTAGCTAGCTAACACTAACACCAAGTATTAGACAGCAGGCACAGGTAGGCTACTTTAAAAAAATGTGTTAGTACTAGCTAGCTAACGCTAGGTAATAGACAGCAGGCACAGGTACTTAAAAAAATGTCGTTAGTACACTCATAATCATGGATATAGGAGGAAGCGTATAGCTTATTATCATGCCATTATCTCGTCTACCGGAAATGGCCAGCCATGTTTAGCAAAACACGGAAGTCCGTTCCGCATAACCCCCATTGCATACTTGCGCCCTGCGTTCTCGTGTACTTGAACGGACTTCATTCAAAGGAATGCTCTACCGAGTAGGGCTGTCCCCGATTAAAACAAATCTTGGTCGACCAACAGTCGTCCGTTTTTCCCAATTGGTCGAAACTTTTTTTCTTTCTGACACACCCGATTTGTTTTAATAAATACAACTATATGCACACTGCGCTTGTCTCATGTTTTATAACTTTCTTAAGTGAATGACACAAATGAGTAGCAATAGGCTAATGACTTTTAGTCCAGGCATTATACGACATGACCTCGAAAAAATTGCAACAGAAAGGCTTTCAACTGTTTTAGTCTCATAAATATGTTATTTATAACATATCAAAAGTCTTAAGAAATCCAAGTGGTGGAAAGTATTGAAAAATACTGAAATAGGTGATGCCACAATTTTCCATTGCCGCCCATGTTAAAAAAAGGACTTATGGATGTGTTCTTGTCTGACGTCCACACAAAGGGTTCAGAAACTGTTCACAAACAACCAGAAACTGTGTTTTACATGAGACATGGAGTTGGATGCAGTGCATGTGCAAAAGGAAATTCTTAACCCTTTGATGCATAAGTGCCATCTTACTGTAGGCCTACATGCATTTTATGTTTTTTAATGCACTCTATTCCTGTTTTTCTGTTACTTTTATGTCTATTTGTATATGAAGCACTGTGCTTGTAATTTCTTTGATGTAAAGCACTTTGAGCTACATTTCTGTATGAAAGGTGCTATCTTCCAGAAAGCCTCAGGGTTCTACTGAAAGGGTTGCTTGTGGGCAAAAACATCGGCATGAAAACTGCCTCCATCGGACAGGCAATCATGCAGGCAACCAGACCAAAAGTTATTCTGGCGCCACTGCAGATTGGGCTTGGGGTCCAGCTCCACCACCACTTTGCATCACGCTTCCTAATCGATACTCTTCACCAGCTTGGATTCTGCTGCTCGTACGAGGAGGTGCACAGATTTGTGAATAACGCTGTGATGTCGCATGGAACTGACATTCCTGGCTTCTCTGGTGGGTTTGTCCAATATGCCGCAGACAATGTGGACCACAACATTCGAACCTTGGATGGCAACAACACCTTCCATGGCATGGGGATGATTGCTGCCATAACACCAGCTACCAAGAGCAGCAATCCTATCCTCAGAGCAAAGGTCACCCGAAGTGACATGTCCATGGTGGGGAGAGTTCCAATCCTGTTCCACAGGGAAGAAAGTCGTGGAACAACTGCAGTGACATACCAGAAGCTTGTCACTATGACAGCATAGAACCCAACAGCAGACTTGGACCTCATATGGAAGACAGCCATCCTGTTTGCCTCACCAAGGCCAGCATGGTCTGGGATGATGCAGTTTGTACAGCATGGCACTCACCCAGGGAAATCATCCTTTGTCTTTCTTCCAATGATTGACATGAGCCCCAGTGACGCCACATGCATCTACTCCACACTGAAGTTTCTATGTGAGCATGACTGACTTACCACCAGCTCCACTGGAACTCCTACGGGTCATCAGATGCACCTGCAAGACAGACTGCAGCAGCCTGAGGTGCACATGCAAGAAGCATGACATAGAGTGCTCTGTTGCATGTAGCAACTGTAAAGGATCAGGGTGTGCAAATTCATGTCAGGCTGCATGTAATGACAATGAAGATGATGAAGATGAGCCAGGCAACTTACACTGATGATGACCAGCAATGTTTAAGTTTTCTTAAAAGTTAACATGTTTAAGTTTATATTCATCAGTGCCCACATTTATGTTGATTAGTGGCAATTTGGCAGTCACAAATCTTTTGAAAGTTATATAAAAGTGCTATATTAAGTGATATTTAAATAATTTTGTTTTAAATGTATGTTAATCAATGGAAACTTTGGTCTAAATAAAACATTGGATTGCACTGGAAGGAGCATGAGTCTGAGGCTATTCTAAAATATTATTTTAGGGAGAAAAAAAGTGGTATGGTTAAGAAACACCTTAGAAAAATACTTTCCACCACTTGGAACTCTTAAGACTTTTTATATGTTATAGAGGAGACTTTTATGAGTAATAACCATTTGTCAGATTTTCTGTTGCAATTTTTTCAAGGTTCGCCCCCTTTTTCTCACAAAATGCCTGGACTATTTATGGAGCCGGAGTTCAAGATTACCTGAAAGAACAAAAACGTTCCGAGTCTCCTCTTCATGCTGCCCTTGCAGATTCTGCCGTTGCGCTTGTGAAGTTGCGGTATGGCCACGTAATAGGCTGATGCTTTTATTTGACCACAACCATAACACATTCTAATGCGTAGGCTATGTTTTATTTAATTAACCAGGTTGGTCTCTGTTAAGTGTTGTTGTTTTATAGCGCTCTTGCTCTGTGTATTCCGGTGCGTACAGATATGACGTCACCGCGTTCTCAATGTGTTCCATACGAAAAGCTTGTTGTTCAAGACGGCTAAAGAAAGCACAACCTGTTGTATTTTCCTCCTCGAATAAATATGCCGATAGAAGGCTAAAGTGAGAACCGAGTCAAGCTTTGCTTATTCTCCGTACGCAAGACGAAGATTGCGCACCCAAGTTTAACAGTCTCATTGGGATTTAAAATCTATTTTGCAAAAAAAATAGGCTATTGATCCCACATAGCCTAATGTCTTAAATTGTAGCCTACAGCTTAACATAAAGTGGCTATAGCCTATCGAAAATAACTTACACGAGTCGGACAGCACAGGAACACTGGCTTGTCCACATTTTATCGTTTTATTCATGATAAACCCTGCCTTGGAAAACGCGCTTGCAAATTCCACTTTTTTTTTATCGTCTGCTACTAAAACTAAATGCTGCCATACTCCAGATTTTTTATTTGACATTATGTTCTTAGGTTATATCGAAATGAGTAATTAAAGTATGCCTATATCACTAATCCTAACTGTAGGAAAATCCTAGGCTACAATTAAAATGCACATTCACGTGCATAAAACAAGCACACAATATAGTCTACATGAAAGGGGGTGTTACGCATGTTAGTTATAAATATATAAACCATACAATTAGCAAAACACATTTATTATAAAATGTTACTTTTATTAGTTTTGCTGAATTATTCACAACATTACTATTACCTTAACTGCCTAATATAATTTAAAGAGAACATATATAGGCCTAACTATGTTCAGAGTGAAGGACTGTCACTGCCATACCCGCAGCATCCAGAATGGATTATTCTACTGACAAGCGCACCGAACTGTGGCGCAAATCTAGAGCTGTTTTCGAAACCGTTCCCTATTCCCTAAATAGTGCACTATATAGTGTGTTCGCAATTTTGTTGTGGTGTTCGTATTCTCAACGGTTAATTTCATTCACTATATAGTCCATTATAAAATACCCACAATTCACAGCGATTTCTAGTGAACAGCGAATGTACCCTACCATTTGCCCCGTATACCACAATGCAATGCGGTCGTGTCTTACCGAAGGAGTGTCATGAGTGCTCGGTTTGTTTACGTGATACTGAGCGCGTCCGCTTGTGTCACCTGAATATCCGGCACTTTTTTGGGGGACGCAAAAACAGTTTAATCATTCACTACATGAAACACTACATAGGGAACACTACATAGGGAATAGGGAATGAGTGAACGAGTGAACGGTTTCTAACACAACCTAAGACTGAGAAAGGGTGATGCGAGATGAGATGCTTGACGCTGAGACGCCGCGCTGCCGTTTCCACGACCAAAGTTCTTGTACAGCGTACAATACCGACTGGTCGGAGAGCTGGTCGTAAGTCTGTGCGGTCGTTAAACAAGTAGGTAGTTAAGTGAGGAGTATCTGTATTAAAACTAAGGCTGCAAGGATGCGTTACTTTCAGCACTTGCAGGATTAAAAGAAGAAGGTGGAATCAGAAAATGACTGGAAAAGAAGAGGTTGAAAAATAAATTGATGAAGTCAAAAGGCAGAAGCAGAAGATATTGCACTGTATTGAAAACATGAAAAAAGAAGCAGATGAAAGGGCTGAAAAGTCACACAACTTCACTCTCCTCAGCAAGTCAAACGCTTACAGAAAAAGCGTGGGTGTGAAAAACCTGAGGTCATTGATCTTGACACCAGCCTCTCAGATTTAAATGAGAGTGAATGGGCTATGAGCGAGGGTGAGACGAGGAGGGAAGGAGGGGAGGAAGGGAGGGAGAGGCAGGAGGCGTGAGGGGGTACAGGGAAAACGGGGTACCATTCTGCACTTATATCGTGCTTTAATCAAGCCCGTCTTTGGCCATGAGCTGTTTCTACTGTCCAGCCTATCACATACTGTTTTGTGCCAGAATGCTCAGCACACCTCAGATGAGGTGGAGAGGGAGGGGATTATTGAGCCCATTACAACTGGGGATATTGGGTGGCAAACTAGTTCTGTTACTGGAGGTCTATAGGTGAATTACTTAGTCAACAATGGCACATGCTACACTGCCCCACTGGGAAGTGTTGGTCTCTGCCAGGTTTTAGTGGAAACGACATTCCTGCTTACATTGGCAATCCTTGTATCATTCATGTGGCCAGAGGGTGAACCATTCTCCTCAAATGTCTGTTCAAGAAAGAGGGGAGAATGTATTACAACATTTTTTTCTGAACTACTTTTTTAAACCTGTTTCTTTTTCCCCTTCCAATTAGGAATGATCATTTATAATACTGTGGAGGACGTTGGTCTCGGCCACATGGGAGTAGCATGGTTGCCAGAACTCTCACTGTGGGCAGTGGCGAGTGTCTCTGGATGAATGAGTAAGAGAACTCGAACTGAAAAGTTCGAGTGTCTCTGGATGAATGGGTGGGAAGCACTTGAAAAGTCACTGGATATGTGTGTGCCTGAGGAGGTTCCAGGGGAACTCCGGAGGAAGAGGCGCGGTGTCCCGTAAGTTTGTGTTATTTTAATTTGTTGTTTTTACCCGAAAGCTTCGCGGCGAGTAGGGTGAAGATTTTGTATCTGTGTTTGTGTTGGTCTTTGTTATATGTTAACCTGCTGCTCCCACTGTCTCTCTCCCATGTCTGGGGGGAGAGACAGAAAAATAAATAAATAAAATCCGGTCCGTAGACCGACAAACTCCACTCCGTGTCTCCTGGCTGCTCTGTTCCCGTTCAGGGTTTGTCACGTGGCGTGTGGCAAATACTAATCTTTATTTCTCACTCACACTCACTCTCACTTTCACACTCTCACTCTCATTTTCACTCACACTCTCACACGTACACACTCACATGTATTCCTCTCTCTTTCTCTTTCCCTCCTCTCTCAGTAGGTGTTCCCTGAAGTGGAGTTTGACCCCAAAACTGACACAGATCTGCATGTTCTGTTCTGGGAGTTCCTCTCCAGACTGGACCAGCTGCTGCCGATACCAGGCCTCAAACAGGACAGAACACCAGTACCGGGCCACCCCTAGACCCGCTGGAGATGACAGCCCACCTTGGCTTGGGTCCACTCATGCTCCAAAACATGCAAAAAAAGATGTTCTCCATCATAAAGCTGTCTTCTTGGTAGATATCAAAATAAAAGCAAACATTTTCCTGGGAGATACTTGCCAGTGAATGACCCTACTTACTGTAACCCAGTCTGGTTCCATTTGAAAATTCCTTCAGTGATCTCTCAACCTCAGAACACAAATGGACCGTAAGAAAAAACAGCTGTATGGTCTGTTTCCTGTGTGGCCACCTTCAGTACAGTAGAGTGCATGCTGCGCAGAAACTTTTGCACTCATGCATGTTTAAACCTGTATCTCTCCCTCAGACGGTGTCCTGGCTCAGTGCTGCCCCCTCTGTCCTGGAGGAGTGTGTGCAGTCTGTCTCTAACCTACAGCAGCTGAAGACCCTGCTCCAGCACCACAGAGGTCTCGGCCTCTTGGACAGCAATGGTAGGCCTATCAGGGCTCCCATATAAACTGTTCCAGCGTTTGACCTTTGACCATGGCTGTGTGATGTCAAAGATACTTAAATGCGTGGAGCTGGAAGGCTGCTCTCTTACAGCCTCTGCAGGGTCCTCTGAAGCTTGTGTTTTTTTCCTTCTTCATTTTATTCCCAGCAGTATGCTAAAGAACACATTTTTGCAATCCAAGTTGGCTTCTCTCATTTAATTTTTCTATTGAATGCAGAAGTGCTGTTAATTGTATTACTGTAAACTGTAAAATTTTACACAGGGCGAGTCCACTTTTAGAATCCAGCATATATGCCCAACCACAGTATAAAAAAATAAGCAGAAGAGCAACAAGACCACTTCCTGGCCTTGAGTAGATAACTGACACTCACTACAGTCAATTTAAAGGACTTTAGTGATCATATTAACATTATCTTTCCAATTAAGTTCAGCATGGAAACACCACAAACTATTTTCCATTTTCAGTCATTTGTAAAATTCTCATCTGTACCACTAAACACAAATCTGTTTATTCTCTCTTAGCCACTCTGCCCTCCATGGGCGACTGTATGCTGTCCTCTCTGTCACAACCTCCCTGTAGAAGAGTGGTGGATTCTACCAAACTGGCTGACTCCAACATCAGAATCCATGCTCGACTCTTCAGGTGAAAGGGTTAAGATGGAGAGGGAGGATGGTGTGAGCGGTGAAGTGGGATTCTGGATGAAGCAGGAAAAAGAGAGGAATGAACAGATGGAGAGAGATGTAACTGATCAAACGCCCAAAACTGAAAGAGGGGAGAAGAATGGAGGAACATCAAAAAGTGCTCTCCACTTTGCCCACTTCCTTCTTGCTAAAACAGCTTAGAGTGCTGATCCCGTGACTTGAAATAATGGATAAATCAGTTATTTTGTCATCACCTCCTTGACCCATGGCGAGTAAAGAAGACCAGGGAGTGAGATCTCCATGGAGACTGCAAGAGCTCTCACCACTGAGGGGGATGAGGTCACTACGGCAGAAGGGTCAGGTCATGACCCCAAAGAGAAAGACGACTGGCCAGTTGGAGAGACCACTGAAAGGACTGTCTGTTACGATTGTTACACGGACTGGACCCAAACGCAGGACGCTGACACAGGGGATGAGATAGGTGAGGGTATTTATTAAATACAAAGACTGGTGCAGGGGAACAAAGGAAAGGGCAGACGAAGGCACGGAAGCGGGCAGGCCGGGAAGCTGGCTGGCAGGCAAGCAAGCAGGGAAGCTGGCTTGGAGGCAGGGCAGGGAAGCTGGGAAGCTTGCTTGTAGGCAGGGAAGCAGGGAAGCTGGCTTGTAGGCAGGGAAGCAGGGGAGCTGGCTTGTAGGCAGGGAAGCAGGGGAGCTGGCTTGTAGGCAGGGAAGCAGGGGAGCTGGCTTGTAGGCATGGAAGCTGGGAAGCTGGCTTGTAGGCAGGGAAGCTTGGAAGCTGGCAGGCAAGGGAGGGGGCTGGCTGGTCCGTGGGCACGCAGGATGGCGGCAAGATATACGCCACTTAGCAGACGCTTTTATCCAAAGCGACTTACAGTAGTGAATGCATACATTTTTGTGGCCCCAGTGGGGATTGAACCCACAACCTAAGCGTTGCCAACGCTGTGCTCTACCTACTGAGCCACAGAACCACAAGAACCACAAGACAGGCAAGACAGGCAAGACGAAAACCACTGGAGCTGAGAGACAAACGAGGAAGGAGCCAGGAAGGGAAAACAAACAATCTGACAAGGAATGAAGGAGAAACCGGGGTAGATATACACTGCAGGGCTAATGAACTTGATGGGAGGCAGGTGTGCCGGAATTGGTAACAGGTGAGAATGATGAGTAGTAATGAGGGTAGATAATTGAATAATAGAAAATCATAAAACAATTAACACAAACAATCAAGAGGGAGAAACAAGACAAGGAAAAAACGAGACAGGAACAAGGGAATGTGACACTGTCAGCTCCATCAGAAAATGGGTAAGAGTAAAGTAAATGGCGAGCTGGACTGTGTCATCATTGATACCAGCCCTACACTAAACAATGTGCCCTTATTTGTTTTTTACAGGATCTGTGCTGAAGCCTCCCATAGCTCTCCTGTCATCTCCCCCAGGAACCAAAACACAGGTTAAGATCACTGCTAATCATTTTGCAAGCCAAGCCGTATAGCCTAGACATCGCTGGTTCCAGTCCGGGCTATATCAGGCAATAGAAAGGAGATGTAGTTTTGCATTTAACACACAGATGAAAGGGAAGCCCTGCTTGACAGGTGGCACTGCAGAACATTTGGGGGAAAAGGACAAGAAAAGACAGCAGAGGAAGCCTAAAATGATTGTTTTGGGTTTTGACTGTTTTTGTCTGTAGGGGAACCCTGAAATAGGCAGTAGCATTAGACCTGTTCAGCCACACAGGGTACCTATGCTGGAGGGCCAATGTATCACTTCTAATATAAATAAATGAGCTTTTCTGGTTTTGTATTTAGCATTATGTATCCATTTGTGCCTTTTTTCAGTTGAAATTGTTTTTATCAGTAAGTAAAAAGGAAAGCCTGCACACAGTATTGCTGCTCCCAAAGTGTACGTTTATTGCACTGTGATACACAACTTTTCAAAAGTGAAGACAAAAGACTTCACAAATTGAGGACAAAGACCTCACTTGGTTGAAATGTTTTGTATGACACTGTGGGAGCAGCAATAGTGTGATGACTTACTGCTGAGTGACTAGGCATGGGACGGTATGAGATTTTGACTTAATAACCTTGGGAAAAAATACCGCGGTATACCATTACCACGATATTAGCGCGGCGGCGGCGCACCTCTAGTTATCTGCCTTGCTAACTATCCTATAGTATTTATTTCACTAATGTTAGCTAGCAAGGCACCTAAGTATTGCTAAAGACTACGTTACCTTGAACTTCGCTAGGAGTGCTGGGTGGTGATCCCGGAGATGCGTTATCAGGTTTGAGGTATTGCCTCCTCTTGCTGCCACGCTTCTCAGGCATGTTTTACATGTTGGGGCACCTTCCTCCTCCAAGTTGCCTTCTGTGTTTTTCTTGTATCCAAAATATTCCCATACTGCTGATTTAGTCTTTTTGGACGGGGGATACAGTTCGGGCGGTTCACCTCCTATTTCGAACCTGGCTGCCATGACTGAATCAACGTGGAGCAGACGACAAATCTCACTGACTCCACAACTGACTCCGCGCGCAATGCCGCCATAAGTAGAATTCTGCACCAAGTGAAATTCGGAATCTCAATTACCTTAGGTTCGTTTTCGGGGGTGCATAGATTTTCGGCATAGCATTATTATTATTTTTGCTTCTTTTTAATAAAAATACCGTAGAGCATATACCGTGGAAACTAAATGTTTGTAGTTAGTTATACCGTGGCCTGTTATACCGCGGTATACCATTATTACGGTAACCGTCCCATGCCTACTTTTAATTGTGGCTACAGATTTACCTACACGGTCCTAGTTTAACTATGTGGTTGCTCCTAGCACCTAGGAACTGTACTTCCCGCTAGGGTGGCTTTCAGCTAAACTGTTCTCGACTACGGTTAACACTTTGTTGTACGTCGCTCTGGATAAGAGCGTCTGCCAAATGCCTGTAATGTAATGTAATTGCCATCAGTGACAAGGAGCTGAGGCGCCTCTGAGTCATCTTGGTTCGTAGTTCATTCTTTATACGTCCCAGTTTCCAAAACCAGCACTCTCCCTCACAATTTGTGACTGGCAACGTAAGAAAAATGCGCCCTTTAGGGATGGGAGCGTCAGGTAGCCGGTTAACGTCCCAGTTTCCAAAACGAGCACTCTCCTCACAATTTGTGACTGGCAACGTAAGAAAAATGCGCCCTTTAGGGATACATAGCTAACTTTAGTTAATGGCAATTCTATTAATTCCCTAGTAACAAACACAAACAGTACTGTATCTTGGGTAACCTATACAGGCAGGGTTGGCTAGCTAGCTACCTTCTGTGTCGTTGGCATCAACATCGGTAACGTCCTCGTTCACAGCCACCGGCGTTGCACTAGAACTAGCCACAGCTTGGCTGCTAAATTCACTATCGAGCTGGCTGGCAGTGCGTACATCCACTGTAGCAGGTTTAAAATAATTCGAAATTATTCTCTCTGTGGCTCAGTTGGTAGAGCACGGCGTTGGCAACGTTTAGGTTGTGGGTTCAATCCCCACTGGGGCCACATATACCGAAAAATGTATGCATTCACTACTTACTGTAAGTCGCTTTGGATAAAAGCGTCTGCTAAATGGCATATATTAAATTGCGGGAATAGCCGTCAGCATTGCAGACTCTTTTATTTCCCTTTCTTTCTTTTGCTTTCTTTTTTTTGCCCCACTGCTCCCCCGTCTATCCATTTTGATTTTTCCTATTTGTTTTTTTACCAAATCCAGACGCTATTCTACACAAAGCTAACTAACGCTAACTTCAGTAAAAGCCGGCGATGACGTACCTTCATCATGATTGGTCCAATTAAATCACCCTATAAAGATGAAAGTCAATAATATAACACATACGTATTTTTTTAAAGTTAACCGTTAAACTCAGTGGATCAGAGGGGGGGGGGAAACAAGAAAGTGGGATGCGCTAGCTAGTTGCACAGGCGAGTTGATTCCTTGGAGGCGAGAGGCGGGTTCTCAGCGGGAGTTACGCTGCGTGTATTCAACTGTCTATTTGTGAGAGCGAGTGACGGGACGGGGCCCTTTGGGCTCAAGGGCCCATGGGCAACGGCCCAATCGGCCCCGTTCAAAATCAGTGCTTGGCCCAGGGGTGGCCAGTGCTACAGCACCAGAGTCAACTAATCTAATCATGGTCTTCAACAATGATGAGTTGATTCGGGTGTTTTAGTGCCGGGCTTGAACACAAACCTGCAGCCATACCGGCCCTTTTCCCATAAGATTGGACACTCCTGGTCTAGAGAGTATCCAACACTCCATCAAGCCCTGACTCGAATGTCCCCAAGTGTCTCTGCCTCTACTACAAAACCTGACAAGCTGCTCCATGCATTAACAACTCAAGAAACCCTTTTTGATTATTTTGCCAACACCTCTTATGTGTAACAATTTAGCCTTTTACCTCATAATGGATAAGGTTTAGGATGTGGACACAAGGGAAACCTGGTTCTAGATCAGCACACCTGCTCTAAGGCCCTTGATTAATTCAGGCCCAGAACTCCTTTCCCTGATTGAAAATATGTACCATTGGTAATCTGCCACTAGAGGGAGCTGTACTGCTTTTACATACTGCTCTTACTTTACTCGTGTTAGAGGTGCGCAACAAGAAAGTTTGTGCTTTCTACAATGGGCCTTAAGGTGTGCAGACACATCAACACACAAATACGAGATGAAATTTAGCACCCTGACCCCAGAAATCTTCTGCTGTGGAACCTGGCCTGGATCCACTGGTGGAAATAGCAGGGCTCTGGTGAGACGTAGATGAGAGGAGAGGCAAGCGATGTCTTCCAGTGACATTAAATGTTACATAAGTGACTAGCGTATGTCTACTGCTCCCCTGCTGCAAAGAAGAAAAATAATGTCTGTATGAACTGTTGCATCATCATATTTCCCCCAAATATAAAATATGAAAAGGTGGGAAAAGGAAAGGAAAATGCACGAGGCCATGCTGTATCCTGAGGTGGAGATGTTTCTGTACCTGGAGCACGGAAAGGGCTGTGGACCCTGCTTCCAGTCCCATAGCTGTGCTTCTGTCTTTTCTCCCATCTCTACCGGATGCAGGCAAATCTGCCAGTTCAGTATAAATTAGCAGTGATGTCATCCACTCACACAAGCTACAGAGGTTGTGTGAGTGTGAGGCATGTCTGGTGATTGATTCATTGATTGTTGATTGACTGATTGATCTTTATTAATCATGTTTAAAAGAACATGACGTTTTGTCTTCTGGTGCATGTACAACAAAATACTATCAAAACATCTACTATTGAAAACACAAATACTTTATTGATACTTAAAAATGAAATGTAAAAAGAGATGGTGTTTGCTGCACACAGAAGCTCAAATGGTCCAACAGTTGTGCCGTCCTGCTCTCTGATTAGCTTAGCGTTTGTCTTTGCTGACAGCTGATCAAGATTCTGCATGAAGAACCAGGAAGAACAACTCCACTCTACATCCACCCAGAACCAACATTATCTTTTGCTGAGAATTCATTATATTAATGTACAGAACATATATATTTAAATATATAAAATAAATATTGGCAAAGCTGCACTGCACAACACACAGAGGGACACACACACACACACACTGTGTACATCACACCTACTGCACAACACACACAGAACATCACATACTGCACAACACACACACACATACTCTACAACAAACACACTGCACAACATACGCAACAAAGACACCACACACTCTGAACATTATACAAACATACACCTACACACACACTCTGCAGGAACATTCAGCTCAAGGTGACTCCAGCAGAGTCTTGCTTTGGCTCCTCCTCCACTGCTCTCTGCAGTGATGACCTCACAGCTGCGCAGCTGCAGACTCTGGAAGACAGCTGAGTGTCAGTCCAACTGGCTGTTGCCCTGGGAGACTCCATGAGACTTACATCACAATGAAAGATAAGAGTGTAGGGTGTTCATCTGAGATGGGCTTGTGGGTCAGATGATGCAGACAGAGTCCACAGACTATCTGTAATACAACATCAATCACACTAAAAGTTGATACGCCGCCCTTCCATACTATTTCTTCTCCTGACTGGAGGTGTGGATTCTTTGGTGTTACCCCTCCTCTCCTCTCTCCTCTCTACTCCATCTCTTTCTCCTCCTATTAAAGCTCCCAGCTGAGCTCCTGCTACTGCCCCTATGGCAGTTCCTGCAGCTGCCCCTAAGGGTCCTCTCAGAGCCCCTGCTATGGCTCCTATTGCTGCCCCCAGGACTACTGCACCACCATTCAGCCACCTCCCAGCATCCTCTCTGCCCTCCTGTCTGTAGCGCTGTCTGAGTGCCTCCATCTCTCCTCTCTGTCTCTCCTCTCTCTCCCTCCTTTCTCTCTGTTCCTCCTCCCTCCTCCTCTCATCCTCTCTCTCCAGCCTCTCTCTCTGCTCTCTCTCTCTCCTCATCTCTCCCTCCAGCTCCCTCCTCCTCTGTTGAACCCTCTCTCTCCAGCCTCTCTCTCTGCTCTCTCACTCTCCTCAGCTCTCCCTCCAGCTCCCTCCTCCTCTCATCCTCTCTCTCTGCTCTCTCACTCTCCTCAGCTCTCCCTCCAGCTCCCTCCTCCTCTGTTGAACCCTCTCTCTCCTCAGCTCTCCCTCCAGCTCCCTCCTCCTCTGTTGAACCCTCACTCTCCTCAGCTCTCTCTCCAGCCTCTCCTCTCTCTCTCTCCTCAGCTCTCCCTCCAGCTCCCTCCTCCTCTGTTGAACCCTCTCTCTCCTCAGCTGTTCTTCCAGATCCTGCATCTTCTCCTCCAGTGGCTTGATCAAGCTCTCCTCTCGTCTCCTCATCTCCTCTCTCATCCCCCTCTCCCTCTCCTCCTGCTCTGGCTGGTGTTGAGCTCTCAGCTCCTCCTCCTCTCTCTGCATCCGTGTGTCTCTGTCCTTCCGTCTGTCCTCCTCTTCCTGTGACAGCAGCTCACTCCTTCCTGGACTTCTCTCTCCACTCACTGGAAAACAGACAAGAACTTAGTGACAGACATGATGCTTTAAAAAAAAATAAAGAATTTGTTTCTGAGTTTATCCCATTTTCTCCCAATTTAGTAGCCCTCCGTTTTTCATGTCAACCCCCCCGTGTGAGTTTGCTGCTGTAGCCCTGTGACCGGTGTCTCCTACGAGACGACAAGCCGTTGACCATAACTCCAGAGCTGTACGCAGCGAACTCATGTCGGCTTCCCTCCCCCCTTCCTGAGCATCATAGAATGTGTGTCACGGTTGTTCCCCAGATTCACCGCCAGATGGCGGTGTTGCGCCTTCCCTGCGGGAGGCGCACAGCTGGAACGAGTTTTCAATTATCTCCCTATTTAAACCGCACCTGGATTTCTGATCGGGGCGAAATCGTAAGCCATCTTTACGATTTTTAGCCGGTAAGGTAGTGTGTCTTTTTCAAGACGCACACAAAGACTTCCTTTAGAAATGACCATCTCCATTCATTCCCTTTTAAAACGAAATAACTTATCTAGTTGTACCTTTTATGGAAACCATTCTCTCTAATGGGAGTTTTCGTTTGGTTTCGTTTGTCAGTTGGTTCGACTGCTTTCAGGTTACAATCTTGTTCTTTTGGCTCTCCTAGCCGTTTACGTTTTGGGGAAAACTCTGTGTCTAACAAAATAACTTATTTAGTTTACCTTCATTAGGACCCTTGCTCGTTACGAGAGCTTTTAGTTGGGTTTCTGTTGTTCGACTGTTTCGGGTTACTAACTGGTTCTTTTGGCTAACAGCCTTTCACGTTTTGGACAGTCAGAGTTTTGGTTTAAGGTCTTCTCATAACTATTTAATTGTACCTACATTAGAAACTTTGCTCGTGGTTAGGAGCTTTTCGTTAAGTTTCTTTTGTTCAGTCGCTTCGACTGTTTTCGGGTTACAATATGGTTCTGGCGGCTCTCCTAGCCCCTCCGCGTTTTAGGACGCTCAGAACTTTTCATAACTGTTTAATTGGACCTACATTAGAAACCTTGCTCGTGGTTAGGAGCTTTTCGTTAGGTTTCTTTTGTTCAGTCGCTTAGACTGTTTTCGGGTTACAATATGGTTCTGGCGGCTCTCCTAGCCCCTTCGCGTTTCCGGACGCTCAGAACTCTTGGTATAGGTTTTACCCTGTTGTTCTGTCGGTCCCCCTTAACCGTTTCGAGTTTTTGCGGACGTCAGATGTGGGTCAAGTTGTGCCCTGTTGTTCTGCCGGTCCCCCCTAACCATTTCGAGTTTTTGCGGACGTCAGATGTGGGTCAAGTTGTGCCCTGTTGTTCTGCCGGTCCCCCCTAACCGTTTCGAGTTTTTGCGGATGTCAGATGTGGGTCAAGTTGTGCCCTGTTGTTCTGTCGGTCCCGCTTAACCGCTTTCGAGTTTCGGACGCTCAGAACTCGTGGGTCAGGTCTTACCATGTTATTCTGTGGGCTCTCCTAGCTCTTCGTTTTCGGACGCTCAGAACTTTTGGTTATGTCTGGTCATAATAATTCATTTACTTGTCACGCACAAATAGAAACCTTGCTCGCTATTGCGCTTTTCATTTGGTTTCGTCTGTGCAGTCAGTTGACTGCTTCATATGGTTCTGGTTCTCGGACGCTCAGAACTTTTGGTTATGTCTGGTCATAATAAATCATTTACTTGTCACGTACAAATAGAAACCTTGCTCGCTATTAAGCGCTTTTCATTTGGTTTCGTCTGTGCAGTCAGTTGACTGCTTTTGGGTTACCATATGTTTCTGGTGGCTCTCCTAGCCCCTTCGCGTTTTCGGACGCTCAGAACTTTTGGTTATGTCTGGTCATAATAAATCATTTACTTGTCACGTACAAATAGAAAATTAGCGCTTTTCATCAGTCAGTTGACTGCTTTTGGGTTACCATATGTTTCTGGTGGCTCTCCTAGCCCCTTCGCGTTTTCGGACGCTCAGAACTTTTGGTTATGTCTGGTCATAAATAATCATTTACTTACAAATAGAAACGTTGCTCGCTAATAAGCGCTTTTCATTTGGTTTCGTTTTGTTCAGCCAGTTCGACTGTTTTGGGTTACCAGATTGTTCTGTTGGCTCTCCTAGCCTTTTCGCGTTTTCGGACGTTCAGAACATTTGGGTCAGGTCTTAACATTCGGTTCGACTGTTTTCGGGTGACAACCTTGTTCTGTTGGCTCTCCTAGCCTTTCATGTTTTCGGACGCTCAGAACTTTTGGTTCAGGTATTTACATAATACTTATTTAAATTGTACCTTCATTAGAAACCTTGCTCGTTAGTTATGAGCTTTTAGTTAGGTTTCATTTGTTCAGTCGCTTCGACTGTTTCGGGGGGGAGATGACGACAGCCTTCACGCGGCCTCCCCTGTAAGTAGCGAGAAATGGTGCAAGACCAGCTCGTGAAACAAATGTCGCCACATTATCGGCCAGCTGGCAGCCCGAAGCGCAAGAGGTCGGGGGTGCACAAGTCCAAGTCAGGACGGGCGGCCATCCCAACCATCGAACGACAAGGACTGTCAGTGCTCCAACTGAATGTCGAGGGCCTCACCAGTGCAAAACTGGAGATTATACATCACCTCGCCGACTCCCATGAAGTTGCTGCCATCCTCCTCCAGGAGACCCACAGTGTGAATGCAGACTTCCTCAAGTTGCCCGGGTTCCACCTTGCTGGGTCCATACTCAGTAGGCAGCACGGGATCGCTACCTTTGTAAGGTCTGACCTTAGTTGGACAGCCACAGGCCAATCTCCACCAGGCTCCAGCATTGAGTGGCTGTCTACCAGGATACAGATGACATCAGTGGTCAATGTGTACAAGCCCCCACCATCTACACTGTCCATGTCAGCCCTCCCACTCGTCCCAGCTCCCGCTATCTACGCTGGAGACTTCAACTGCCAGCACACCGACTGGGGATACTCCCATACTACACCGGACGGTGAGACACTGGTCGAGTGGGCCTCCAACGCTGATGCCCAGCTCCTGTTCGACCCCAAAGAGCCCCCAAGCTTCTACTCCGCTAGATGGGACACCCATACCAACCCCGGACCTCGCCTTCGCCATGTGCCGCAGTATTGACCCAACACCAGAGCGACGGGTCATTGACAGGTTCCCCCGCTCACACCACCGACCGTCTGTCATCAGAGTTCCATCACTGGTGCAGCCGGTAGTGGGAAAACCTGTCCGAAGATGGAACTTCCGGAAGGCCAACTGGCAGTCATTCTCTGTGGAAACCGAGAGGTCTTCAGCCTACCTCCCTGACCCAGCCTCCCCAGATGTGGACGCTGCTTATGCAGCTTACTGCGATGTGCTCGTAAGGGCAGCAAAGACCACCATCCCGCGTGGCTACAACGCCAACTATATCCCAGGCTGGGATGAAGAGGCCAATCAGCTCCTGCATGACCACCAGCAGGCGAGTTCAAGGGAGGAAGTAGATGCGACGGCCACGGCACTCCTGCAGAAGCTGGACACCACCCGCAAGGCCAGATGGACAGAAGTTGTCGAATCAGTCGACTTCACCCACTCGAGCCGCAAAGCGTGGCAGACCATCAACCAACTGACAGGCAGAAAAACAGCACCCCCTAAATGCCCAGTAACAGCAAATGCCATCGCATCTCAGCTCCTGAAGAACGGTCGCTTCCCAGATGCAGACAAGAACTCTGCCCGCTTTATAGCTCGTGAGGTAGCCTCCCTTTCTAGAGCGCCAAGTGTCAATTCTGACTTATCAGGAGACTTTGATACATCTGAATTCACCGCGGCCATTTCCAAACTCAAGAAAGGGAAGGCACCAGGCCATGATAAAGTCCACCCAGAGTTTGTGATACACCAGAGTGACACAACAGCTACCTGGCTCTGCGCGTTTCTCTCATCGTGCTTCCGGAGGGCCAAGCTCCCAAAGATCTGGCGCCGTGCTGCTGTCATAGCCCTGCTAAAACCCAACAAACCAGCGGATGATCCCAAGGCCTACAGACCCATTTCGCTGCTCTGCGTGCCATTTAAGATCCTGGAGAGGATGATCCTCAGCCGCATTGAGCCAGTAGTGGACAAGCAGTTGCCGAGGGAACAGGCTGGTTTCCGGCGGGGCCGATCAACAGTGGACCAGGTCACCTTGCTTGCGCAGGATATTGAGGACAGCTTCCAGGCCAAAGAGAAAGCTGGGGTAGTCCTACTGGACCTGACCGCCGCTTATGACATCGTCTGGCACCGCGGTCTCCACCTGAAGCTGCTGAAAACCATCCCAGATCGGCAAATGGTCAAATTCATCATGGAGATGCTGTCGAACCGCAGCTTCATCCTCCAGACCAGCGATGGCCAGCGAAGCAGGCTCAGAAGGCTGAGGAACGGTGTTCCACAGGGGTCTGTCCTCTCACCACTGCTGTTCAATATCTACATCTACGATCTGCCGGAAACAACATCCAGAAAGTACGGCTATGCAGATGACCTGGCCATTATGCTGCGGCGACCAACGTGGGAGGCGATGGAAGAGGGCCTCAACCAGGACATGGGCATCTTGGCTGACTACCTTCGCAGGTGGCGCCTACAGCTTAGTACGGGCAAGACAGTTTCGGCCGCATACCACCTAAATAACAGGGAAGCAAACAGGGAAGTGAAGGTGTCTGTGAACAACAAGCGCTTGGAGTTCCAGCAAGCCCCCAAGTACCTGGGAGTAAGGCTGGACAGGACACTGTCCTTTAATCAACACCTTGAAGAAGTGAGGGCCAAAGTAACAACAAGGGTTTCACTTATTCGCCGCCTCGCTGGTACGACATGGGGAGCCTCAGCCAGGACACTTCGAATTTCCACCCAAGCCCTGGTCTTCTCTGCAGCTGAATACCGTGCCCCAGTCTGGAGCAGAAGCCCACACACCAAGAAGGTGGACATTGCCATTAACAGCGCCCTCCGGGTCATAACTGGCTGTCTTAAGCCCACCCCTGTCTCCTACCTGCCAGTCCTCGCAGGAATTGCCCCAGCCAGCCTCCGACGAGAGGCTGCTACACTCGCACTCGCAAGGAAAGCCCAAAAACACGAATGGCACATCCTGCACAACACCACCATGACAGAGCTGCCCCCAAAAAGGCTCAGGTCCCGCCACCCCTATAATAGGGTGGCACAGGAGATGCTTAGATCCACCCCTGAGGACCTGTCTACGGGAGCATAGCTGGCAGCATCCTGGAAGCAGGGATGGGAGTCTGCTGGAACCGCACGTATCCACCACTACATCCGGGACCCTGGAGATGGCGCTGCAGGAGAAGATCTACCACGCCGTCAATGGACCCTATTGAACCGCCTGCGCACTGGGATCGGCTGTTTCAAAGCGTCCATGAGGAAGTGGGGCCTTGCGGACAGCGCAGCATCTGATTGCGGGGAGCCTGAGCAGACTGCCGACCACATAACCCACACCTGTCCCCTGTTTAGACCACCTTCAGAGGAGGGGCTCTTTCTAGTGGGTCCAGAGATGAGGACGTGGCTGAGCGACACCAAGTTGGACATCTGAAGCCAATACACGAAAGACTGTTTCGGGTTACAATATGGTTCTGTGGCTCTCCTAGCTTTTCGCGTTTTTGGACGCTCGGAACTTTTGGGTGTTATGTAACAAAAGAACATATGTAATTGTACCTACAATAAGAACCCTGCTCGCTATTAAGCGCTTTTCGTTCTGGTTCCTGTTGTTCAGTCTGTTCGACTGTTTCCGGGTTATTATCATGTTCTCTCGGCTCTCCTAGCCTTTATTGTTTTGGGAAACTTGTGTCTTAACATACGAACGTATTTAGTTGTACCTATAAAAAAGAACCTCGCCCGCTAGTCGGAGCTTTGACTCAGGTTGCTTTTGTTCAGTCGTTTCGACTGGTTCAGGTTACAAACTTGTTCGTTTGGCTCTCATAGCCTTTGCGTTTTCAGACACTCGGAGTAGCCACCCGTTGGGTGAGATTTTCCGTTCCTCCCTTGTTATCGTCTTCCCAAATTTCTCTGTTTATCAGAGCTAGTGGTCAGACTGTTTCAGTTTGACTTTTTGATCCCCTGGGGTTTCTGCGAGTGGCGCCTATCACCATCCACCCTCACAATGTGTGATTTTTTTCCTCTTGAATTATCACCCTCCTTTAGTCAGGAGATAGACAGTGACTATTGTACACCCTACAGGCCACACACAGAGTACTACAGGAGAGAAACAGTGACTATTTAACACCTTACAGGCCACACACAGTACTACAGGAGAGAGCTAGTGCTGATTGGATTTGTTGTGAGAGTCATATTGAGATAATCACACATCCCAGACTGAAACCTGCAGCTATAGGGCCCAGCCTGTGCTTGTGACTTATAAAGTAAATATGTGTAATATTTAAATGTACCTAATTTAAATAGAAACTCATTTAGCTGCAGTGGGCTGAGTGGTTGAGTGGGACAGCAGTGATGATACTCACTAAAAAGATAAATTTCCACAATATTCCTGACAGGTGCTGTGGATTCCTTCTTTTCTTTCTTCAGTTTTCTCAGCTCCTCCTTCAGCTGTGAAATCTCCTCTTCTTGCCCTTCCTTCTTCTTTCTCAGGTCTTCAATCTCTCCTTGTCATTCCTCTTGTCTGTCTTTCAGCTCTGTTACCTCTCTCCTGTGCTTCTGTTCTGCTTCCTCACATGTCTGTGTCATCTCCTCCATCTTTCTCCTAAACTCCTCTTCCATATCCTCTGCCTTCCTCTCTTTCTCTTTGTACCTCTCTTCCATCTGTTCATTCACTCTCTGTTTCTCTTCACTCATCCCCCTAATCTGTTCCGTCTCTCTCTTGTGCTCCTCCTTCATTTTCTCCATCTCCTCCTCTCTGATTTTACCTCCCTGCTTCAGTTTTTCAATATCTCTCTTTCTCCTCACATATTTTTCCCATCTCTTCCATCTGCTTCTCTCTGATTTTACCTACCTGCTTAAGTTTTTCTACCTCCCTCTCTTTCTCCTCACATCTTTTTTCCATCTCTTCATTCTCTCTCTCTCTCCTCACTCCTCTGCTTTAGCTCCCTGTTCCTCTCTTCAGTCTCCAGGTCCTTTTTTAGTGAGATGTCCCAAAGTTAATTTTCTGCCACCATCTCATCTATTTTCTCCAGCAGCTCTGTGACCTGAGTGCCATCAGCCTTGTTCTTGTTGTTTAAAACATGATACCTGTTCCCACATTTGTGTATGAGCCACTGGAGGGCCGTCCAGCTCTCGATGTGCTGCTCTATGGATGTGTGTATAAGGTCCACCCAGGTGAACAGCACTATACTGTAGTTTGTCTCCAGACTCCAGGTGTTCCTCCACTCCTCTCCTGTCTGTCTCTGTAAACGACCCACTGCCATTAATCACTAGGAGAGCATGTGGTTCTGCAGGAAACAGAGAGACACTGCGTACAGAGGCCTGCTACTTCCGCCAGCTGCTGGAACGGCTACGAGTGGCACATGACATGACACTGTGGGACTGCGACAGAAGCGCGCCTACGACCAGCACTGCAAGGGGCAGGCCTTCAAGCCAGGTGACAGGGTGTGGATCCACTGCCCAGTGCTCAAGAAGGGCCTGTCCCCTAAGCTGCAGTTGCACTGGTGCGGGCCTGGCGAGGTCCTGGGGCGGCTGAGTGAGGTGACTTACTGTGTGCGCATGCCAACCGGGGGCACCTGGTGGTGCTCCACCAAGATCGACTTGCGTCCTACCACCCACTCGCCGCAGAAGACGCAGCTGGCGGACAGGAAGGTAGCAGCCCTGTCCCCTCAACACCACCGGCAACAGAGGAGGCGACACAACACACCACCGGTCGATCCACTCGGCAACGGCGGCTACCAAGCTACCTAAATAGTTACGAGGTAAATCGCTTGGGGACTGTGGGGTCGTCAGGGACTAGTGACCCCTTGGGTGGGGGCTGTGTGGCGATCTTACCCCTGTTAGCGTAGCTTGCTGCTAAATACTTGTAAATATCTGTGTGTAGTTGTACTTGTTAATATCCGTGTGTAGCTAGGTTTTATGCAAATACGTGTTCCTTTTGTGGCGTGTGTAATTGGTTGTTTGTTGGTACCCTCGACGGCCAATTAGGGCGAACCAGGGTCTAATAAAAAGGCAGTTCGCCCGGTCGAACGAGTCAGAGTGTGCTACTGTTCTTGCTGTGATGACTTCAATAAATTGTATGGAAAAATGCAAATCATAAAACATTAAACAATAAACAAAAAGACATTACATGGATGTCTGCTCATGGCTGTCTCCCCACCAGGCCATTCCTGTTTAGACAGCACTTAACCCTGACCGAGAACTGCCCCCACGGATGCACTGACTCAGAACATGTACACCATCTGTTCTGGGAGTGCTCCGTGGCCAGACGGGTCTGGGGCCTTGTTGTGTCCTCTGTCTCCCAGAACAGGCTCCTGCCGAGATCCTCCCTGACGACTGAGAGGGTCCTGTACGGCCCCCGTGAGGGATGTAGGACCCCGGAGCTGCAGCGCCAGTGGAGGATCATTAACACCGTTAAGCAGGTCCTGTGGGAGGCAAGGAACATCAGGGTCTTCCAAGAACTAACAGTGGACCTGTTCACTCTCCGGAGGAGGCTTCAAAACCTCCTCCAGGACGGCGTTTTGGTGGACTTTTTGGAGGACGAGAGAGGGGCAAGGAGGAAATGGGGGGTGAGTCACTGGAAAGAACTCATTATATAGCTCACCCCCCCTCCCAGAGGAGGTGCGCTCTGGGCACTCAAGCCCAAGCACAAACCTTTGTTTTTTGTTTCTTGTCCTGTTTTGATTTAAGATTATATGTACTTCCAGTCCTGTCTGTTGTATAGTCTAGTCTGTTAAGTTTCCCTGTCTTTGAAATTGCACTATCCTATTGTTACCAAATATTGTTTTTGTTTTTTCCCCCCCTCTAGTTGGTATGCCAACTTTGTTTTGAAAAGTTTTAAACATTGGAAAGAATTTTTAAAAACCAATAAAAGAACATTCAATAAAGAGAAGCTCCCCTGGGGCGATTCCCGAGCCACGTACCCCGTCTCAGCCTCTGCTTCCTCGTCGGAACGCTACAATATTCAAGTATGAAAACCAAGATGTTTGAGTGAAAGCTCATTTTTCCCTCGCACGAATGATGTGTGTTTCAGTATATGTGACGTTACACCGTCACTGGTTGTGTATGCGTTGAGAATGACCCCCGTGTGATTCCGATGCATATGTTGTATTCCCCCTGTAGGCCTACTACACGCTTTATTTTAAATAAAGAAGTAGTACTGAAATGGAAAAGCAAAATCTCTCGACTCTCGGTTCCTGATTCCGTGGCCTCCACCGCTACATTATCATGTTTAAAAACATGTTGGTTGAAAGCTGAGTGCGATGTAGGCGGAGCGAACGAGTAAAATGAACGACTCAACTGAGGAAACGAATCATTACTCCCGAGTCAGTACAAAGAGTCGAACGAATCGTTTGCGAACTGCACATCACTCCAATGCCAACTAAAATAACGTCAACTAACTTAACTGTTAGCTATGTTACCTGTAACATTGATTAAATGCAATTGTTTCAACAGAGACTATAACGTTATGTAACATGGCATTATTAGCCAGGTGTCGCATATGACTGACAGCACGGTGGCATGATCTAGCGAATGCAAGCTTAGTCAACGTTACTTATAGTATCTCAACAGGGTTATAGATGTTCGTAACGTGCATTGTTTAATAGTGTTTAGCCCTGCTTTCACTGCTCACCCCTGCAGTGAAATGCGCTCCCCGAGCCAGAGCGCACATATTCACTCCCTCTGATGCGTAGCTGCGCTCGAATAATGAATATTCATGACCCTTTCTGTTGGGATTGAAAGTCGCTAGCAGCTGGACATGGCGGCGCTTCTCAGAGGACTGCGCACTGGCTGGGCACTGCGGGGTATCGGCAGCGGTGAGCTGGGGCTTATGACGTTGGGTCAGTTTCGACTGAAAGGTCTTAACCTTGGGTCTCTGGCCGCGTCACCGTGCGACTCGGCGAGGGTACCTGGTAGCGAGTAAAGCTAACTTTGCAACAACAACGAGCAAACTTTACTTTGTGTGGAGCAAGGTGATTGCGAAGGGCGACACAGCTGTGTAACATTGCGCTAAAATAGCCGCCTAACTAAGGACGCTAGCGACAGCAACCTTTAGTGCACTTAGCAGCCACACACTATTGACACGATTCGTGATGGCAAACGGTGTCTCGCGAAGTTAATCCAAGGGTATATAAATGTACCGGTTGACTAATGTGCTGTTTACGTTCTTGTGTTTATCTGTCATTAATTTACACTAATATATGTCAAAGCAGTGTGCCTTCTCTGCACACGTCTTATGTCAACAAAATGTAGCTAGCTAGCTTGCTATCTTTCTGTTTGGTTACTCGTCAAATAATGTTGGTAAAATTCATCACGAATACGTTTCCACCCACAAAACCTTCCTGCTAAGGTGTAGATAGCTACTGTTAAAAGGTCGTTTAATGTGATTAGATTCAGATTTGTAATGTATGTTTCTCAAAGGCTTTGTAATTTGATATCCTCAAGACTACATGCCGTGCAGTGGCAACTTTAGCTTTAGCATAATGAAACACGTAGGCTGTAAGTTATGACTGTTATGTAACTGCTTTCCACTGTGACCCGCCTGTAGGGATGCCGATGGTCACGCCCCAGTGCACCCGTGTGCAGCGCAGCTTCCACCAAGCTGCCCAACTATGGCTGCAGGATGACTCCAAGTCAGACCAGCTAACAACCGCCACCTCTAACTTATCCTCCCCAGCCCACCAACAGCATTTCCAGACATCAGAGCAGGACATGTCTGTCTCAAAGCAAGATGTGTCTGAATCTGCACCTGCACACAAACAGGAGGCTTCTGCATTTTTGCCCGACCAGGCATCTGTGTCTGCATCTGCACCTGCACCTGAGCAAGTTGTGCCTGAATCTGCCCCGGCACCTGAGCAGGGTGTGCTTGAATCTGCCCTGGCACCTGTGTCTGTGCCCGAGCAGGAAGTATCTGTGTCTGCACCTGAGCAGGAAGCGTGTGCACCTGAGCAGGAAGTGTGTGCAACTGAGCAGGAATCATCTGCACCTGAGCAGGAAGCGTGTGCACCTGAGCAGGAAGCATCTGCACCTGAGCAGGAAGTGTGTGCAACTGAGCAGGAATCATCTGCACCTGAGCAGGAAGCATCTGCACCTGAGCAGGAAGCGTGTGCACCTGAGCAGGAAGCGTGTGCACCTGAGCAGGAAGCTCCAGAGCCCAACACCAGGTCAGCATCCAGCTAACTTACCTGCTGCTGCAACATTGTGGCAAAGTGATATCTATACAACCTTACAGGAGCGTTGTGACAACATCCCATAGAGGGGTGTTTTGTAGCACCTGGGCAGGTGTTTTTTTAGGTGTTTAAATGCCCCTATGCCACTGTCTTTTGTAATGCTGTGTGTTTTCCTCAACCCTCTGTCTCTGCTGCTCTGTCTGTGCAGCTACGCAGACCAGGGTGGGGAGGAGAGTGAGGACTATGAGACGGAGGAGCAGCTGCAGGCACGCATACTCACGGTGGCGCTGGATTTTGTCCCGCAGCACGGCTGGTCCGTGGAGGCCATCTCTGCCGGAGCGCAGGTTAATATTACCTGCCAACTCGCAGGCATCAGGTCCAGCGGTGCCCAGATCCACTGCTGCTGCTTTTATTATGCGCATGGTCTGATAAGAGGACAGGCGAGATTAGACTGCAGTGCAGATTCATCTATTATAACATAATATATTGGATTATGATATGATGGATCTGCGTAGTGCCTGCTCTAAAATAACATGGCAGAATTGTATACAGTGCACGGGCTGTGTCAGACGGTGGGTCTTGTTTTTTCGGGTGTGTCTCAATCCCACTCTCCTTTGTGACAGACTCTGGGTCTGTCCTCGGCAGCGGCTGGCATGTTCACTAACGGGGCGAGAGACCTGATCCTGCACTTCATTGCCCAGAGCAATGCCCAGCTGACCGAGACTCTGGCCAAACAACACAACCAAGTCCAGCTGGGCCAGGCAGAGTGAGTGACTACACATGCAAGCACACTGTATACACACACACCTGGGTCAAATATGTATTTTAAACTGGTAAAATCCCTGAGATCTGCTGCAAAACATTTTCAACTAAACATGTTAACAAAAACATACAATCCTACAAAGGAAGAATTTTGTTCTGAATATTGGGGAATAAAAGTTTTTCTTTTAAAATGGTCAGTAATCTGCAGAAGTTTTACTGGTGTCTAAAGGGTTAAAATATTTCATATAATTATGTAACCCAGGTCTGACAGGCACACAAACACACACACAGTGATATATGATGCCTTCTATTCTGAGGAAAACGTGGACTCATCAGTGTCTTTAAGTTCTACAATTATAAATGTCCTGAGTGTTTCAGATTAATACATCCCTGTGTCTCCATCTAGTGCTCTAATGCTGTTTTAAGGTGACAGTCTTGTGTGGGTAGATTTTCACAAGAGCATTTTTAATTTAATGCACAGTAAATTACCTTAAAATGACCTCATATAGTGATTACGATAATGGTGGTGATAATGAAGGTGCTTATAATGATGATGATGGTGATGATTGATGGCACACAGGTATCAGCTAAGATTGATAGTAATCCTCTCTGTTTCAGACCAAAGGAAACTGCAGAGTTTCTGAGATATGCTGTCGAGGCCCGTCTGAGGATGGTCATCCCATATATTGACACTTGGCCACAGGTAAATCTTACACCACTACAGGAAAAGCTTACACCACAGCTGGCCACAGGTAATCTTATACTGCATCTGGGGAATTTTTATGTTGTAACTGTTGTAGGTTGTACAGTAACACCTTACACTGTACCTGGCTAAATGTAAATGCTATGTTTTGATGGTATTACAGGTAGCATATTTGCCTTTCTCTCTCTGCAAGTTCAAATTAAAACACACATTTTTGACACAATGACAGATACTACGACACACCTCCCTCTCCTCTGTCTTTCTCTCTGTCTAGGCCATGAGTATTCTGCTGCTTCCTCATAACATCCCTGACAGCCTGAAGTACTTGTCCACCCTGATAGACGACATCTGCTACTACGCTGGAGACCGTTCCACAGACGTGAGAATAACCCCCCTGCACTTTCCCTCTAGTGTCTTTCTCATCCTCCTTATTCTACTTCCTGTATTTCCCCTTCTCACATTCACACATTTCCCCTCTGTCTGTGTCTCCTCCCCCTCTCCCAGCCTTTATATTATCGAGCTTTGTCACTGTGTGTATAAATGTGTGGTGTGTTACACCCTTTCTCTCCCCTGGGCTCACAGCTGAAGTGGTACACACGGCGCGTGGCTCTGACCGGGGTCTATAACACCACTGAGCTGGTGATGCTGCAGGACTCCTCCCCAGACTTCCAGGACACCTGGACCTTCCTCGATAAACGTATCCAGGACATGATCAACATGGCCAACACAGCCAAGCAGGTACCTGTTACTTGTATTCACACATGATTTCATTTCATGAGGTTTTATTCACTGGCTTAGTTCCTCCCATTCTCTGAGCACCAATACCTCAGCCAGTACACACAACACAATACCATAAATGCCAGCATCTGGACATCATCTTCAGATCTCTCTCCCCTAAAATACCAACATGACCTACTGTGCATGTGTTAGGGTATGATGTATTTCCTGTGCGATGTTATGGTCTGTGTGTGTACTGTAGCATGTGATGTTTGTCCTGATGTAGTGGTGAGTGCGTAGTACAGCATCTAATGTATTTCCTGTGTAATGTAATGGTCTGTGTGTGTTGTAGGGTATGATGCATTTCCTGTGTAATGTAATGGTCTGTGTGAACCCCTATATCCATCTCTCCATCCTGCAGGTGCAGTCCACCAGTGAGGCAGTGGTGCAGGGAATTATGGGAGCTGCAGTCACGGTGAGAGTCACAACTCTGAGGGTGCCTCCTGATTGGCTGTCTGGATGTGACCTGCAAGAGTTCCTGAGACTGATATCTCTCTCTCTCTCTCTCCTCCTCCTCCCTCACAGCTGAAAAACCTCACAGGGTTGAACCAGCGGAGATGAATCGAGGGAGATCATCTGTCCCACTGTATATCCGTCTGTCTGACAGGGCTCATCACTTGAGCGATTCTCCCCTCACAAATGCAGCCCACACACCTGTAGGGGATGGGGTGCTGTTATAATATGAGGGTGTTTCTCATTCACAGGACAACGCCCCTTCCACACAGCCTACTGTAAAGATTCAGCCCGTCTGTTCTCAAGACTGACTCAGGAGGCCATAGGGTCCAGGACCCACCACACTGCCACTTCTTCCCTTCTTCCTTTGTGTAATTAGCAAGAAAAAGAATATGTGCACTAACACTTGTTGGGCCAGTTTTTTGCCTTACTCTGTGAAAAGTACAACAATAAAGCATACTGTATTATCCTCTTGTAAGCATTACATTCTGACACGATTAGGAGAGAGTAAAAGCACAAAGTAAGACTGACTTAAGGAAGCTTTAACAACGTATGCATGCTGGTAATGTGGGGTTCATCACATTTAAATATTTTTAATTTCCTATTTAAATAAGGATTTTACTCCAGTTTAATTTGATGCATGTAAAAGTGTCCAAGTATTGTATGATGGTCAGTTACATTTATTTGGGGAGGTCTTTATCACATGGGTCAACATGGAGCATAATGCCAGATTTGTCCAAATTTAAATCAATTATTGTTTCCTTCAAAATTGAGTTTAGCAATTTGCACCAAAATTTGTAAATGAGGGTATTGCCCGGCTATGGCCGGGAGTCCCGTTCGGAGGCAGCGATTGGCTGTTCGCCCCAGGGAGAGGAGAGGGAAGCAGGCAGAGAAAGCTTCTCCGTGTTTATCGGAATCACGGTCGACGGCCTGGCGAGTTGCGTCTCGTTGGAGGCGGTTTGGCGTCTTTGTCACTGCCGGTTCCAGAGTTGCAGCGGCGAGCTTGTAGTATGAGGCCGGGGGGTTGTTGAATTGGAAGAGGGTACAATTGGCCACCAAACCAAAAACAAATAAAAATTGCAATAACAAAAATAAATAATGCAAAGTTTGTTTGAACAGTTTTATAATGGGTAACTTGACGATCACTGAATATCTGAAAAAATCATTTCATATGACACTACGTTACATTACATATGTTATACCAAGGTGGTTCCTACTACTGTCACAAACCCAATTTCCAGGTGCTGCGTGTACCTGGCCGCACACTCCTAGATAACTACCGACCGAGACAGGCTGCCGACAGCTAGGAAATCCATGGGTATAAAATAAAGCAATTAATAATGTTGTAATGTTATGTAAAGGAAAACCAAAGAGTAAATAAAACAAATAGGCACGTCTACACACGTTTTTTGAATACGTGCACAAAGGACGCTCCCAACGACCGCTGGATATACTTGGCAGCAATCTTGTATACACGTACGCCTATTTAAAGTGAAGTATATTTAAGCCTTTACTAGCTTTCCAGGGAGACGGACTAGCCAGCTTCTCCAGGTTGTTGTGGGAGGAGGAAGACGCGAGGCCCGACCTCAGCCAGCTCAATCGGAGGCCCCCGTGGTTCTTTTAGGTTAGTTTTTAGTTTTATAGATGGGGGGAGTGGGAAATAACGAACACAAAACAAACAATACGGAGACACACACAAAAAGTAGGTGTCACTCAAAGTCCTTGTCCCATGCGCATTTGCCGCTAAAGTGGGTGGTTTCACAGACGAGCTGGTAACCCTAACTTAAAGTGTAAGACAGCTGGACCGAGGGTTGGAACGCTTTCCGTTGTTACTATGGGGACTCAGTCAAACCTCGCGGGAGTTTGACAAAATAGGAAAATAGTGTTACTAGTAGGTGATGCCACATATTTAGCCACGACCCAATGGAGTGTGTAGGTAACACTACATATTTATTAAGTTAATTAAATCCCAAAAGCTCTTAAGTGAGAAATTAAAGGTTTAACGGTGTGGCTTTGGGATGTTTGTGGTGGTTTCTGGCATAGCGATTTAGCTCGAAGTTAGCATCGGGTTTCCCTTCGTGAATGGGCCATTTAGATGAACCTCATCGTGATAGCTTCATTTTGACCTAGGGTTGAGGGCTTAAGGGGTAACTTTGGATTTGGGCCATATTTGAAAAGACTACATTATTTGCAACTGGATCCATCTATAAGAAAAAGTATCGTCACATGGCCGGAACTTCTTAATTTAACATTCATGCTCACCGGAACTTCTTTCGAAACCACGAAGAAGCACGTCTTGAGTTATTAATGATCTCAGACGGAACTTCTCTTGGAAGTATTTCCGGATCGCCGTGTATGAACTGTGCGTTGATAATAGCGTTCAAGTTTCCCCTCCACATTTCTTTTGAGCTTCATCGCGTATTCTTATTCAGCTAAACCTATGCCATGCCTTACGCAAACCAGCCGACGGTGAAAATTACGGAGCTGACGGACGAGAATGTGAAATTTGTCATAGAGAACACCGATTTGGCGTGAGTACCTGTTAGTTTGCGAGCTAACGTTACAAAAGCTGTACTTGGACAACCACAGCCTATGTCAGTCCAGTAACGTTATCGATTCATAATGAACGAATAACCCACACTTTTCTGTACTGTATCTGGTTCAAATATTACAGTTACTTGAATAGCTAGCACACTAATCTGCTTTCTAATATTTCATTTGTCGAGGATATTGCATGTTGTGCATATTATGAAAGTCATAGGGAGGAAAGAACATCAGTCCCTCCAGTCTATTTATGAGCAGTTTATTCTTAGAGGAGCACAGAAAATACTGTCTGACCCATCTAATACCTTCCATTCTGAGTACGAGCCTTTAACCTCCGGCAGACGATAGAGTCCCTAGGTGCAAACTCAATCGATTTAAAAACGAACTTGTGCCCACTTCGATCATAATTTTAAACAGCAACGCAGTGTGAGGCTATAGAGTCTGTGCAATAGTTTTATGATGTGCGACGCGGTTGTGCAATATGTTGCTCCAGCTTTTACTGATGGCATTACGTACGTATGTATGTATGTATGCATGTTTGTATTTATGTATGTAAGCATAGACGGACGATTTGATACGTGTCTATGGTTTTTGTAAGGCAGCGACACTGAGTCCAAGACGAGTTTCCCTACGGGGACAATAAAGTATATCTTGTCTTATATTATCTTATATTTGTCCTTAATATTGCAGTGTGGCGAACTCCATCCGGCGTGTCTTTATGTCAGAAGTAGCAACAATAGGTGAGAAGTATTTTAAGCTACTATATCAAGAGCATTACATGTATGCGTATAACTTAAAAATAAACTATAGTCTAAAGTGATATCCAACCGAGCCAATTATTGTACACTAAATATAATTAACATATATATCTATGAACTCATACTGATATCGTCTTCCATTTTGTAGCAATTGACTGGATTCAGATCGACGCAAATTCCTCGGTCCTCCACGATGAGTTCATCGCTCACAGAGTTGGTCTGTATCCGCGCCTCGCGCTCCTCCTGTAACAGTTGGCGCAACTTGAACAACTCCCTTTTGCATCTGTCTTTTAGGAGTACTAGTAATATCTGCAATTATCTCATTAATGTTGTGTACTTAACTTTGATTGTAGGGCTGGTCCCTCTCACTAGCGACGATATCGTGGACAAGATGCAGTATTCGAGGGTAAGGGCTCTTCCGGTGACTTAATATGAGGTGGTCAGCAGGTATAGTAGGGTTGCAGCTACAATGTAACCCTTTCTCTTACTCTTTCACCTCCCCTCCCCCTCTCCCTCTCTCTCAGGACTGTACATGCGATGATTTCTGTCCTGAATGTTCTGTTGAACTGACGCTGGATGTTCGCTGCACTGAGGACCAGACACGTCATGTGACCTCCCGAGACCTGCTGTCCAACAACCCCCGTGTCATTCCTGTGAGACTGCACTCACACATACACACCCCTTAACACACACACAGTTTTTTCTCCACACACTCCTCTTTCTCGTCCTGTTAAATGCCTTCTCACTGGTGGATGTGCCCACTCACATGCATGGAATGGTAATTTGCCTCCTGTGTGTCTGATGTGACTTCCAGGTGACCTCCAGGAGTCGGGACAACGATCCCAATGACTATGTGGAACAGGATGGTGAGCTGCTCTTCTCCAAGAGAACATGCATGCATGCACACACACACACACACACACACACACACACACACACACACACACACAGGACCAGCAGTGTTCTGTGTATCAGTACGGTTGCTGTAATCTTTATTTAATTGTCTTCCCGCTTCACCACCCAAACACATCTGCTCCATCCTTCCTTCCCTGTTTGTGACTCCCACCTCACTTATGCCTTATTTTTCTCTCTTCTCCCTTCCCTGTCTTTCTCCTCCTCCCTTGTTTCCTGTGTAGACATCCTGCTGGTGAAGTTGCGTAAGGGACAGGAGCTGCGACTCAGAGCGTATGCTAAGAAGGGCTTTGGTAAGGAGCATGCCAAGTGGAATCCCACTGCAGGGGTGTCCTTTGAGTACGACCCAGACAACGCCCTCCGACACACAGTCTTCCCCCGCCCAGAGGAATGGTATGCTCCATCTGCAGGATATAAAGGAATGGGAGACTGTGTGTGCGTGGGTTAGGGGGGTGGGTCGGTCGGTCTGTCTGTCTGTCTGTCTGTCTGTGTGTGTGTGTGTGTGTGTGTGTGTGTGCGTGCACGTGCACACACGTGCATGTGGGTGGGTGGGTGGGTGGGTCTGTGTGTTGGGGCTGGGTTAGCCTTCCTAAAGTTTCTCTGAGTGACCCCCATTTTGTTTCAGGCCAAAGAGTGAATACTCGGAGATCGAGGAGGACGAGGTGCAGGCCCCCTTTGACCCAAACGGCAAGCCAGAAAGGTGTGTTGTGATTTCTTGCTTGTCCTGAGCTTTCAGTAACTTTCCGTAACAATTTTTATTTTTGAAACACAGGTTGACCACAAGTTAAAAAGACTCAATACAGGCGGAACACAAAATAATCCATCATAAATGCTTTTTTTCCCCCCATGATTTTAATGGATTGCAATTGGAATGCATTTGAATCCAGAATTCCAAGATTTAAAATCCCCCCCCCCAGTATTTTCCTGGATTTAGGGGGTTTGAGAAAGACATGGCCAGCCATTGTTGGAAGCATAGACCATATGATTTACTTGGAAGAAGCCATTTGTACCGTGTTCCACAAATGTTCCAAAAGAGCATAATGATTACGCTGCATTCATATGGAATTATTGGCTGATGGCTAGTTACATTAATTAATATATAATTTCCATATGAAATGACAGGCTGATGTTTACCTCAATAATTAGAAAACAGTCATGCATTTGATAGAAAAATGTTAATATACATTAATTTTACATTGCTGCTTGATAGCTAGCTAATGTACAACAATAACTCAACCTCCATACTTTTGTAGATGTGGACACAACTACAAAAACACAGATACGCCAATTTAACAGCAGTATTGACAGCCATTTGTTTAATTTGACAACCCTTCAGTGAGTGCACACAAGGTTTCGAGCTGAATGATGACTAAGGTAATACCAACCAAAAGAGTCAAACGTCTTCAGAAACGGTACCTAGATACCTAGTTAAGATGCTTCAAATCCAATGACAAGAACTGTGAACAGGGGTTCCACTAGAATGCATTTAAATCCGTCACCATTACGGACATGTAATACAAAAAAACTTGTTAATTTTTACGTTATTCTATCCATTTCATTCTTACAGATATTCCATCCTTTTCGTTGCATTTGGGGAATTATGCATTTTCCTCGTTAAATAAGATTTGGTTCAGGTGATCACCTAATCAGTATTTCATTAAGTAGAATGAGGTGTGCTTGTGTTGGAATTCAACAGACACTGGAATGGAATGCCTGCCATGCATGTAGAGATGCTGATTTAAGAAAAATTTGGAGTGGTCTCTTAATTTTTTCCAGAGCTGTATATATTTTAATTCTACTTGTCCCATCGGACAACCAAAAAAATAATTTACTTGTCTGAATGCTCATTTTACTTGTCCCAGACAATCGGCAAGTCTTAATGTAGTTGGCCGGGACACAACCGTCCAACAGCAACAAACCCTCCTTACATGCACTATACCGCTGTAGCGCTAGTGATTACATTATAACATTACAGGCATTTAGCAGACGCTCTTATCTGTATCGCTCTTATTTACATTTCTTTACAATCCATTTATACAGCTGGATATTAACTGAAGCAATTCAGGCTAAGTACCTTGCTCAAGGGTACAATGGCAGCGTCCCACCTGGGGATTGAACCTGCAACCTTAACGTTACAAGCCCAGTTCCCTAACCATTATACCACACTGCCGCTAGTGTGTGATGTTAGTGATGTTAGTAATAATATGATAATGATGGTAATGGTAATTGTGTTTCGGACTCCTGCAGGTTCTATTACAATGTTGAGTCATGTGGTTCACTGCGGCCAGAGACCATTGTCATGTCGGCATTGGCCGTGCTCAAGAAGAAACTGAGTGACCTGCAGACCCAGCTGAGCCACGAGATCCAGAGTGATGTGCTCACCATCAACTGAGCCTAATACTGACCCAGCACTGATTCAATGCTCCTACACCATCAACTGAGCCAGTACTGACCCAGCACTGATCCAATGCTCCTACACCATCAACTGAGCCAGTACTGACCCAGCACTGATCCAATGCTCCTACACCATCAACTGAGCCAGTACTGACCCAGCACTGATTCAATGCTCCTACACCATCAACTGAGCCAGTACTGACCCAGCACTGATCCAATGCTCCTACACCATCAACTGAGCCAGTACTGACCCAGCACTGATCCAATGCTCCTACACCATCAACTGAGCCAGTACTGACCCAGCACTGATCCAATGCTCCTACACCATCAACTGAGCCAGTACTGACCCAGCACTGATCCAATGCTCCTACACCATCAACTGAGCCAGTACTGACCCAGCACTGATCCAATGCTCCTACATCATCAACTGAGCCAGTACTGACCCAGCACTGATCCAATGCTCCTACACCATCAACTGAGCCAGTACTGACCCAGCACTGATCCAATGCTCCTACACCATAAACTGAGCCAGTAGTGACCCAGCACTGATCCAATGCTCCTACACCATCAACTGAGCCAGTACTGACCCAGCACTGATCCAATGCTCCTACACCATAAACTGAGCCAGTACTGACCCAGCACTGATCCAATGCTCCTACACCATCAACTGAGCCAGTACTGACCCAGCACTGATCCAATGCTCCTACACCATCAACTGAGCCAGTACTGACTCACAGTGCTGTCTGGTTTTTCACACCTTCTCTGACCCCCAGTCCTGCTGGACTTTTTTGTTTTTTAAATAATGTTTTAATGCAGTTTTTGTCCTTTTGGGGGCCAATCAGATTCTCTGAGCTGTAAATAATCTGGATGGTTCATCCTATTCACTTCCTACTTTATTAGCCGAACCACATTCTTTAAAGATTAGTGAATCTGCACAGCATTGATCCAAGAAACAAACCTGCGTATTGATGACAGAGTTGAATCATGCATTTGTGTATCCAAGTATCTGACAGCTGGGCACAAATTCACACAAAGCTCACCCTATAGTGTCACAGTTCATGACACCTTTAATTTAGGCTAATCATGACATCACACTGTTCAGGCGATTGGAGCTTGATGGGTGGAGCTGGGACAGGAGTGGAAAGATGTTTTTTTCTATTTTATGTGAATTGTTTGATAGGCGAGATCTGCTTTTGAAAATGTGACCTTATTCTGTACCCTGTTTTATACACAATAAAAGAATGTCCTGTTCAAGGTCTGTGGAACTCTTGAGTGTTTTATGTTTGAATGAGAGAGGGGAGGGGGAGTTTAGGGAGGAGTGCAGAGCACATGATGCTGGAGAGTTGGAACTGAAGAAGCAACTCGTACTGAGAGGGCAGAGATGGAGGGTGATTGTGCCCTTCTCATAGGGTGAGCAAACAGCCAGTCCCAGCGGGGCACAGTGGAGGGGAGGGCTGTAGGGAGAAGGATGAGTTTAGGCTGCTGTGCTGCAGTTCCCTTGGGCACCAGCAGAGGACAGTCAATGTAAACAGCTCGCAGTCCCTCCCCACACACGCACACACACACTTTGGCTAGATGGAAGATTTGCGTCTGCTGGTGTCTACGCCTCAGCAGACTATTGGAGGGCATGAAAGCGAGCATAAAAGTCGACTCAACTCCTCATAAAAGTGAAAGGGAACTGTGTGAAAATATGGGCGTTGAAACATCCAGGTCTGACAGTGGATTCCCCCCAGTGAGTAAGTAAGGAAGCAGTGTTGTATAGTGGAAAAGCATCTTGGCTTGTAACTGAGGTTACAGCTTCAAGTCACAGGTGTGCTAATGGCCCTTATCCTTGAGCAAGGACCTAAACCTTTAGTAAAATAGAGACCATAAATGGGAAGTATTAAAAAAATTCAAAGCTGAGCAAATAAATAATGAAGCACTGACAGCCCCACCCATTTGTGGAAATGTGAAGCTTCCTTCTCCCATAACTGCATGTCAGTAAGCTGCCCCTGGGGACCTGTGGCTCTGCCAGTGGCCGCTGGATTTAACTTTACTGAAGAGAGATGGAAATCCCAGAATCCAGGATCCAGATTTCAGCATGTTCTAACAGTGCACACAAGAGCACAGAGCACCTGAAACGGGCCTTTTCACTATCCTGTTCTCACAAGAGAATTCCTCAATATGCTGGCTGCAGAAGCAGTTTCAAACAGGCGATGTATTCCCTGGAATGAGTCACCTTGTTAGATTAATTGTGATTGAGATTGATTGCTGGGTGACGGAGCTTGATTGGACCAGCCTAGCATTTGACCCGTAAGCCAGTAATTTCCCAACAATCAGAGAAGGCTTCTTAGTACGGAATGTGCCGTATATGGAATTCTGAAAGGCCATATCGGCTCACTCATTTGTTAACTATAAAAGATCAATGTTCGCAGCTCATTGTGCAGCTCTTTCTTCTCCTGACATGAAGCTGAAGACCGGTCCGTTAACCGTGAAATGTGTAGGCAGGCCTCGGCAAACGTGCCTTACATAATGTCTGGGCCTCCTCTTACAAACCCTGCACTAAGTAGCAGTCTTCAATCCCAGCAACACACTTATAATACGGTCACTCACAGATTTCTCAGTGAAATGGCTATATGTGCAATTTTCAATTGTTTCAAAGGTCTGCTCATAAAAACCTCATAAGAGCTAGAGGTGCCTAGAGTTCAGGTTAAGCCAGTTTTTTTTATTGAAATAACTCAGGTGAGGCCTGTTACGTAAGAATCTGCTGTAGAATTCAAACCGAACACCCCAATCCCTGATGCACAATTCCAGCAGTCTGTGATCATAGAGAGGAACTGTTGGGAATCAATACACGCATTGTTATCTGAGAGATAGCTCTCCCAATTATATGGTCACAACCAGTGCTTAATTTGTAAAAGAAGAGATGCCGGGGCTCAACTCGCCTCCCCCAACCACACGCCCCCCGCGGAGGAAAAAAGGGTAAACTTTTCCTACCTCTGTGTTGCTGCATTTCTGCATTCTATTTACATCTGTAATGTTCACTGGACCCAACGTTGTTTAATACCAGTTTAAAATACGCGTTGTTGTCATACTTGATATATTTATGAGCCCGGGGCTCTGATTCTGAGTAAGACATTTGCCGGGGCGCAAAATCGGATTCTTGGCATAGTGATGTTATATGTAATGTGACATATGTATAGTGATGTAATTTTATCGACCAGTGCAGCTTATTCCTGAAAATATATTCGCATGGCGAATGCTGTAGGCTATAGTTATGAGGATATTTAACAATTGACCTACTCCATATTTTGAAACGCCTGGTTTTATATATTGACCACAGCTCTCTATTCTGCCGCACCAACTATTTCAGCAAGTACATGGTTAAAATGTAGTCCACAACGAGGCGGTGCGTGAGCACGCAAGGGGAGGCACGTTGGCACGGCGCAGCGCGAGCCACAACGTGATCCATCGGCTGCGGCGCCGTGTCAACTGTTCCAACACAATCCGGTCCGCCCCGCGAGCCCTGAACCGCTACATGCATAATATCCATCACACACTGTTCCTCCACCGGATACAGCTCCTGCGACGAGGAAAGGCGCCATGAATTAACCCTACCACATAAATCTCAGGGAATCCCCCCAAAACACCGCAGGTAAATGTCTTTATATCGGTCTTATTTGTTGTATTTTTCTGTAATCTTTTTGATAAACGCTTTCTAGTTTTCTCATTCAATCAGGCTGTAAATTGTATACTATTGCAGGCTACTCATACAAATGACCACATGTTGATAACGAACAGTTTAGCTTTATATAACGAACAGTTGTATATATATAGATCTATGTTTTTTGTGTGCGTGTTCAATAATCGCATTTTCAGTTTTTGCAACTGCGGCAAATTTGCTGCTCGAGTACGTGACCTGCCGGTGACCAACCAGCAAGGGGTTCTTTCTTTCATTTTCACAACAATGTGTTGAAGTAGATGGCTAAATGTCGCCCGAGGCCGAAGTCGGACAGGGACTGGTCTTACATGTCTCGCGATCCATAAAGCCAATGAATCAACCTAATGCACGACCCCGTGCATGGACCAGGGCAAACCTGCCAGTCCTACCGGTCCGGAGTTCACAGCCCCTCCCGCAGAAGTCTCTTTTGCGGGTTAACGTTTTTCCCGCAAATGACCATGTCTAGTCGGAATTTCATGCGAGAAAAAGCCAGTTGATGCAGTGATTTAAGCATATCCCTAGCTTACAGATAAGACCAGTAAAAGCGTAGGAAACACCATCAAACTAAATAAAAAAATAAAAAAATATATCAAAGAAAATATAAAAATGACGGTTTATCCCCCTTCTCTGATATGACATCGATGGAAACACCCAGCTATAACCTGGCAGTGAGCTTGGGGCTATTTAGGGTTATACACCTTGTCCCTGCCTGATAGACATAGCCCACTGTTACGGGTTTTGCAGTTGTTTTGGGAATTATATTGTAAAAATGAGATGAAGTATTAATTTAAGTGCATGTTCACTTTTCTTTCATCAAAAAAAGAATCAATATTCACAATCACAATCAACCATCCTCATCAATACATAAAATTGACAGAGAAAAAATAAAAAACGAAACAAAAAGTTAGAGTTTGGGTCAGACAAAATGCATGAACAGTTGAGAATAAAAACGATGTGTCAGGATATTTGTTGTGAGGCGCTTGTTTCTGTTTTTTCTCTCGATCTGTGACATTTTAGCTTGTGCAACAGAAAAGTCCAGCGTTAAGCTGTTTTAGACCAGTAATCATTGTGATATTAAGCTATTTCGCAGCAGGGAGAATTTACTCCAGATATCTGTTTTCAATTACAAGTTTCCGTTAGTTCAGCCATAATTGGTAGTTGTCCTGCTCAGATTCATGTGTAAGGGGTGAGTGTATGCGTGTGTGCATGTGTGTTTGTCTGTCTGTCTGTTTTGCATGTGTAGAATTCTTCTCTGGCAGTAGCCTACTAGCCTACTACTAGGGCTGTCATGGTCATACAATTTTGTTTGACGGTTAACCGTTATAAATATAAGCGTTAGGCTAACCACGGTTGATGGTTAAACGCCAATTGACGCTATTTTTTTCATTAATTGTTTATTTATTTGATGCTCTTCGCCCAATATAAAACCTGCCGATTCTCACACTGTTGAAGTAATAGCTTAGTACCCTGGGTGCCTCGGGACTTTTAGTTACAGGAGGGGGAGACAGAGAGAGCTGTCGTAAAGCCCCTTTCGGCTCCTAAAGCCCATTTCGTAAAGCCCTTTAATGCCGAATAATGCTTTTGTATGAAATATGCTATACCTATTGTTTATTGCCATAGTCTTCGTCTTCTACTTATTATTCATTTTATTGCAATTGTATTATTATGCATTATGCACACACATCATTTCGTAATGGAAAACATTTGGTCTGAATGCGCGACGAAGCGGCCGCAACATAGTCTGCTCTCTGGAAGCGCGCACCACCTAAACTACCGGAGTCAATATCTTGAAAATTATACTTCAGATTATGGTCAAAATAGGCTGGCTTGATCAAATAAAATAAAAGCACCAGGAAAAAGTTCGAAGTTGTTCGCTCAAGAAGCTATGAGCATGCTATTTTGGCGATTTAATAAGAGCTAATCCTTTGACGATTTGCTCTTATTAAACATTACTTTTGCCCATATTTTTCAGTTTTCATTAAGCACATATGAGGAAATAATCACGTTACTTTCCGGTGGGGAGTGAATTATTTAGGATTTCACTGCTTGTAATTAGGCTACTATCAGAGATGGGCAAAGATACATCAAAATGTATCTTGTTACAAAATACAAAATACCCCTCAAATAAATGTATCAGATAAAATACAAAATACTGGTGCCAGAAAATGTATCAGATAAAATACATGTATTTTGTATTTTTAAAATACAGGGAAATAAACTTGTCTCCAATTGGCTATCGTAGGCCAACATATGAATAGGTGGCTGCCTTTCTCTATGAATATGAGCAAAAAGCCAAAATCACATAGGCTATCGCCGTGTGTTAAGTGTTAGAGGCACAATCACATCTTTAGCATCTCCTAATTAGTTTGCCCACATTACTCCCTCCATTTTGGTTGTTTGGGCTATTGACAACCAATTTCTTATCTTTGATGCTATTTGTATATAAAAGAAAAATACTGAAAATAGTACAGTACAAACTTACAAACAAATCAGCATGAATTGTACATGCTAGCTAGTGTTTCTGGAGTCACAAAGTGGCGTTTTGAGAAATCGTATTTTCACGTCACGTCACGTTTTCTCAAAACGCCACTTAGAATACTGTGAGTAGGCTTGTGTAAAAACAAGTGCCAAATTCTCAATAGCTGCCTGCGACCAGATACATGCATGCATCCACGTGTGCATGCATTCACTGCCTTGTCCAACCGACAGAGAGCGGGTCTAAAAATCACTGTGAGTGTGTCTAAGTGTACTGTTGTTCTTTTTTTATGTTCTTTGAATCATGGATAAAGTATTTGGAGTATTTTGAAAATACAAAATTACTCCACCCTAAAGTATCTTGTTACAAATTACATTTGAATTTTTTCAGCCCTGTCAAATACAAATTACAAAATACTCAAAAGTAATTGAAATACGTATTTCAAATACAAGTAACAGAAATACTGCCCATCTCTGGCTACTATGTACACCCACGAAAACAAACATAATTTGGACCATCATAAAGCAGAGATTATTCGAATTCTAGAAGTATTTTCTTAAATTGTATGACTATGTGCAAGAGAAGGCAATTGGATCTAGTTAAGGTTAGCATAATAATGTCTTGAATTAGCTGCAAGCAACTAAGTTTTCATTTTTTTACATAACAGGGCATTGCACACATATATATAGTGGTTATTATTATGCAAAACTTCTAGTACCGGTAAGTGCCTGTATTACATTAAAATAATTTAAACAGTTGTTTAATTTAGGAGCTCATTTGCAAGTTGAAAACAAAGCAAATTGTTTTGTGTTATCATCCTTAAACCAAACTTTGAAACAAGCTTTTGAAGCCATCACACTATATTACAAGTATGAGATTAAGGTGTGTATGGTAAAGTATGTGCAAGCATTTCAAATGTAATTGAAAAATATTTGAAAAATTTATTTCAAAATGAATATGATTTTTCCAAAAACATTTAAATACTTAAAAGACAATCAGTTTTCCCAGCACTGTATTTAAAAATAATTCCAGTGCATGTAATTTCCAGGTCTGATACAGAGGACCCCCGCTTCAGTGAAATGACAGAAATGAGCCTATAGTGAGAAAGCAATAGGATAAGATCTTGAAAGTCCCAGCCAATTAGCACACGCACACACATACACACACTAACACACACTAACATACATGCTCGCTCGCACACACACACACACACACACACGCAAATGCATCCCCGTGCACGTGACTTTGGCTGCAACCATTGGAAAATATCATTGGTTAATTCATACATGCACACCTCCTTCTTCTCAGGTGTTTCAGGTGTGCGGACTTGACCTGGTCACTTTGTGGTTGACAGGTGTGTGGAGGTGGAGGGTGAGCAGTGCTGTGGGCGTGGTGATGGTGCTGGACCCGGGTGGAGGCTGTGTAGATCGGGCGGAGGGGGAGGGCGTGGCAGGGGACGGCAGGGAGACACTAGAGCTGGACCACCAGCCCGTCAGAACCAAAACCAGAACCAGAACTAGAACCAGCAGTATCAACAAGAGAGAGACCATGTCCCACAACGGGACAGGATCCAACACCTGGGCAGACCCGGACTGCAAGGGGCCTGCGGGGGTGGGGCCTGTGGGGGCAGGGCCTCGGGCTGAACTACGCCGGCCACTCAGCCTGGAGGTGAAGCCTGCGAGATGGGGGGGGGCGGAGCCTGAGGAGAAGCGGGTGCAGCAGCCCCCCTGGAGGAGTGGGCGCGCCCCCTGCCCCCCCACCCGCAGCCTGACCAGCCCCGGGTTCATGCGCCGCAGTGAGAGCATCTGTGCCATGAACGGGGGCGTAGGGGGCGGGGTGAGCAGAGGGCGTATGCGTCCTGCTACCTCCCTGCCCCACATCGCCCGGGTGGGCAGAGCCACGCCCTTGGCCTCGCCGTCCGCCACCACGCCCCGGGGATCATGCCTGCTGGTCGCCCTGCGCCCCATTAACATGGAGCAAGAGCGCCATGCCTTCTTCCAGTCCGGCTTCGAGTATGAGCCACAGTTCCAGTACACCTCACCGCAGCCCAGTGCTGTGCTCGACAAATACAGAGAAGGATCCAACCTCTTCCTCACACAGGTCAGCCTATCCATCTGTGTCTGTCTTTCCTGTTGTCTGTCTGTTTGTGTCCATGCTGTCACACTTGTTGTAAAAATATTTCCTTGCGTTGTTCGGGAGCTTCACTCTGTTCTGACACAGAAAGAGTTTTTGGCACTCATTTCCACATGTCCCCATATATTCAATTCTCTATCAGTGACCCCAGAACAAGTGGCCTGCTGCAAGCAGATGCATTGAGGATGAAGTCGGTTTGTGTGTGTGAAAAGATAAATTCTTGGGGGGCGGCGGATAGTGTAGTGGTCTAACGCACTATCCGTAGTGGTCTAATTTTGGCTGGTTCGATATGGTGTGCGCTGCCTGTCAGGGACACGGTTAGAAACCCATCTCTACCAGACTGGCCCTGGTCGTCAGCCCCGATCGGGGCCGGCATTTGGCTGTCTGCCCCAGGGGGAAAAGAAAATATAAATTCCTGCACACTATGCAAAATTTCATGAAAAAATCCTGATGGAGACCTGGTTGATCAAAACGTTGTTTCATTCGACTGTGTTTTGGAAGAAGCATAGTTTGTAGGTATTTATTTATTTATAGTCCACAGAATAAATCAAAGTAGATGATAGATTGTGATGTGTTTAACTTGTGTGATAACTCCCAAGTGAACAAAGCAAAAACACAGTGACAGTTTGTTAAGGTGCCGTGTCTGTGTTCAGCCAGCTGCAGTAATGAGCCTGTCAGATTATACATTCGGGATGGAGATAAACGTGAGACTGTGAAAAAGGTCACCAGCAGCTCGTAATATCACAATTACATCCCTAACTCTTTACACAATTATATCCCTAACCCTAATTCCCTTCAGGGATAACACTGAAGTCTGTCTTGCATTCTCCGTCGCTCTCTTTCTCTTTCTCTATCTGTCTGTCCCTCTGTCCCTCTACAGGCCGTGGGGATTATGGAGTGCGTGCTGAGGAAGTTTGGCTCGTATGAGAGCTTTGAGGAAGCGACGGGGGGGGCGCTGCTCCCTAAGAGTCGGGTTTGGGCAGCGGCACGCAAGTACCTGCAGAAGGAAGGCTGCGTGGGGGAGGTGAGAGCGTCTGGCAATGCATGATGGGTGCCCACTGGCTGACTGTGATGATGATGATGATGATGATGATGATGATGATAACAATGGTGGTGGTAGTGATGATGGCGATGATGTTGATGTTGATGATGAGAGTGATGATGTCGATGAAGATGATGGTGATGATGATGAGGATGATAATGATGATAACACATGTATTTATTTTATTTTATTATGTGCCTTTCAATGTACCCAAGGACAGATTACAACATTATACAAATGTTAAATAGAGTAAAATAAGAGTATGAAAGTGAACAGGAGAGACGGGCAACCATACAACACAAAGGGAAGAAGCTGGGATACAGTACATGGGAAAACGAGGACGACAGGTTCAAATTGAGATCATTACTGAATTTAACCAGGGCTGTCTGTAGCCAGAAGGCTGTTGGACTTCTGGTGGTACTGGAGTGGGGCAGCCATCACACTCTCCAGGATTTTGGAGAAGAAGGGGAGATTTGAAATAGGCTTGAAATTGAAATAGTTTAAGTCATCAGGATCACTACTAGTGAAGTTGAGGATAGGAGTCACAGCAACTATCTTAGGGGTTTTTGGGACAGCACCGGGGGCGAGGGAGTTGATGATTGCAACAAACAGTGGGGCAAGGGTGGGCAAGCAGGCTTTTACTAGGTTAGTGTGGAGGGTGTCAAGTTGGCAGGTGGAGGCATTCAACTTGCAAATGAGCTCCTAAACAACTTGTTGACCTGCAGAATCAGAGAAACTAGTGCAGTAGTTTTAAGGGGTATTCATCCAGGTTGGCACAGCAGATTTAAAGGGTGACAGCAGGTGAATAACATCAAATTTTGGAAAGAAACAACCTAAGAAAAGTGTTACACAGTTTGTTGACTGTGGAAAATAGAGTTTTGGAGCAAATCCTTTCTCAGTATTACATTACATTACATTACATTACAGGCATTTAGCAGACGCTCTTATCCAGAGCGACTTACAGTTTACATTTCTTTACAATCCATTTATACAGCTGAATATTTACTGAAGCAATGCAGGTTAAGTACCTTGCTCAAGGGTACAACGGCAGTGTCCCACCTGGGGATTGAACCTGCAACCTTAATGTTACAAGCCCAGTTCCCTAACCATTATACCACACTGCCTGCCTCTATTATTAATAGAGTATTAATTAGTATTAATCTAGTATTAATAACATGGGAGCTCAGCTGTGCGCCAAGGGGGCGCTGAGGTTGAAGGGGGGCATAATGCTGAGGTTGAAGGCAGGACGTTATTGTGGGCAACTAATCAGTCAGTGGGTCTGAGTGATTCATGAGAGAGGCAGAAAGACCACATGTTTCACTATGTCCTTTGTTACTTGGACAGGGACATAAAATATGACAGCTTAGGGATCATGTATTGGATTCTCAGTAAGTTTGCAGGGATGTGGGCCAATGGCACAGAAATCCGGATATCTATGTGGAGGGGATGACATGTTGAAACAATGGAGGAGAGACATGATTCAGCAGCATTTAGCAGAGTCAATGTGAATATTGAAATCACCTAATAACACCACATTTGGGGATGTGGCACAAACGGATATCAGGAGGGGATGAAAACTCAAACAGAGCACGTGGTTTAGGGGGACGATAGATATTTAAGTGGCTGAGAATCAGACAGTTTAACAGCAAGGCATTCAAAAGACAAATGTCGGGGTGGATTGACCGCGTTGGTTTTAAGGTCATGATGGTAGAAGACTGCAATACCACCTCACCGCCCCGAAGTCCAAGGTTTATCGATGTATGAAAATCATGGAGGTGCAGCCTGGTTTAACCAATAATAATAATTTGCCTGTAGCCATGTTTCAGTCAAGCGCAAAATGTCCAGCTGGATATAAATGGATATTTATATACAGCTTTTTTGTCAGTAATAAAATAAATGAATCTGGATGATGATGTTGATGACTATGTTGATGAAGGCAGTGATGTTGTGTGACTCCAGGTGGTGGTCTGCCTGTCGGAGGAGCTGCTGTCTCAGGCGGTGATGATGGTGGAAAGCTGTCGGCCCACTCTCACCATAAACCTGTCCGGCGCGCGCCAGCACTGGCTGGAGGGCATGCTGCGGCACGAGATCGGTACGCGCTTTTCCCGAAACGTTTCGGCTGCGTTTCCTTGGGGTGCGCGTCTACGTCCCGCAGTCCTGGTTTGCAATGGAACCCCAGATAAAAATAATCGATAGATAATAATCGATCATTTTACTTACTGGTGTAGTAAACGTACATTGAATGTAAACAATGCAACTAACGTATCATTATAGTTCTTATATTTATAATGACAATACGCACTTGCAAGTTGAAATAAAGTGAAAAGTAGGTGGATGGGCTACATTTAACAGTTGCAGTGCAGTGTTCATGGTTGTATCATTAATGCTCAATGTCAAACACAGTCAATAATATACTCAAAAAAATTAATGAATTTTCTAAAATGGTCCAGTTTAATGTTTTATGGTTAATTAAAGCAGTCGATTACAGTTAACTAACCCCACCTGGTTTCTTGCGTCTGAACTGATTGTTGATTTTAAGGTAAAAAACCACATGGCTCTCCAGGCACAGGGCTGGGGAACCCTGCTCTGAATAAAGTGATATTTGTTTATCATTTTCTTTTTCTCTCTCTCTCTCTCTCTCTCTCTCTCTCTCTCTCTCTCTCTCTCTCTCTCTCTCTCCCTCTCTCCCTCTCTCTCTCTCCCTCTGTCTCTGTCTATCCTGCAGGTACGCACTACCTGCGTGGGGTGAATAACAGTTTGCAGCCCTGGAGCAGTGCGGCGGGGAGGAAGCATTTTGGCCTGAAGCCAGCGAACCCCACGGAGGAGGGGCTGGCCAGCCTGCACAGCGTGTTGCTACGGAAACAGCCGTACCTGTGGCGCGCGGCGCTGCTCTACTACACCGTGTACTACGCGGCACACATGAGCTTCAGCCAACTCTTCAGCCACATTGCACGCTTCGTGAAGGACCCCGCTGTTCGCTGGGAGTACTGCATCCGTGCCAAACGCGGCCAGACAGACACCTTCCAACCAGGTGAGCCAAACACACACACACTCACACACACAATCAAACACACACACACTCACACACACACAAACACATACACATACATACACACACACCAACACATATGCACACACTCACACACAAACAGACACAAACATACACACATGCACTCACAACACCTCATCACCAATCTTTGTGTGCATGTGTGTGTGTTTTGTGTATGTGTTGGTGTGTCTGTGTGTGCGTGTGGCAGGCTGCTTCAGTAAGGACCAGGTGTACCTGGATGGAATCCTAAGGATTCTACGGCATCGGAGAGACATCGACTTCAAGATGCTTGCCTCTCTGGGCAAGGTGAGCTCCCCCTTTCACTCGTGAGTTTCTCTCTCACACACAAACACACACGCCAGTGGTGGCTGTTGAGCTGGGGAAAGAGGAGGCTGAAATCTTACCTTTAAACCAACCATTGTTCTCAACCTGTTCTCATTCATTTTGCTTAATTAACAAGGGCCCCGATTAATTGAATAATCTGATGGTGAGCAATAACAAAGCTTAATACAAAATGATGAGAACAGGCTGTTCGGCCCATCTAAGCTTGTCATTTACCTACTGTACATCAAGAGAATATCCAGTACTGCATCAAGCCTGGCCTGGAATTTAAAAACCTCAATCAAATCCCCCCTTTGAAGATGAAGTGTCTTAAGTCTTTCCTCATAATGTTTACCTTTCACACCAGGAACCAATTTAGTTGCCCTTCTTTTAACTTTTTCAAGAGCTTTTATATCTTTCTTGTAGTATGGTGCCCAGAACTGCACGCAGTACTCTAAATGAGGTCTGACAAAGGCATTATATTACATAATACACTGCCCGTCCAAAAAAAAAGTCACACACTCTAATATTTCATTGGTTATTTGATTACGGTACGCATTCGCTGTGGCATCGTTTCGATAAGCTTCTGCAATGTCACAACATTTATTTCCATCCAGAGTTGCATACATTTTTCGCCAAGATCTTGTATTGATGATGGGAGAGTCGGACCGCTGCCCAAAGTCTTCTCCAGCACATCCCAAAGATTCTCAATGGGGTTAAAGTCTGGACTCTGTGGTGGCCAATCCATGTGTGAAAATGATGTCTCATGCTCCCTGAACCACTCTTTCACAATTTGAGCCCGATGAATCGTGGCATTGTCATCTTGGAATATGCCCGTGCCATCAGGGAAGAAAAAATCCATTGATGGAAAAACCTGGTCATTCAGTATATTCAGGTAGTCAGCTGACCTCATTCTTTGGGCACATAACGTTGCTAACCTAGACCTGACCAACTGCAGCAACCCCAGATCATAACACTGCCCCCACAGGCTTGTACGGTAGGCACTAGGCATGATGGGTGCATCCGCATCCTTCATCCGCCTCTCTTCTTACCCTGATGCGCCCATCATTCTGGAACAGGGTAAATCTGGACTCATCAGACCACATTACCTTCTTCCATTGCTCCAGAGTCCAATCTTTATGCTCCCTAGCAAATTAAACATAGCCGTGAGTTCTACTGTTGATTTTTTATGATATGATTTCACCAAACGATCAATCAAGATTTTTTTCCAACCACATTTCTTCCTCGAAGATGATGGTTCACCACTATCCTTCCAGGTTTTAATAATGCGTTGGACAGTTCTTAACCCAATTTTAGTAGTTTCAGTAATCTCCTTAGTTGCTTTCTTTGCTTGATGCAGGACAATAATTTGACCCTTCTGAAACAGATTAAAATTTCCACGACCACAGGATATGTCTTCCGACATGGTTGTTTAAGAAATGAGAGGCTACTCATCAGTTAGGGTTAAATAACTTGTTGCCAGCTAAAACATATTAATCACTGCAGTAATTATCCAATGGAAGGCCTATTACCTATTTGCTTAGTTAAATCCAGGTGGCGACTTTTTTTTTGGCCAGGCAGTGTATAACTTCCTTTGATTTATACTCAGTACTTTTTTCTCTATATCCAAGAATCCTGTTGTCCTTTTTCACTGCTACAGCACAATGCTTAAATCTTGATAGACTTTCATAAACTGATTCAGTTGATTTTTACTCAGTTAAACCACTTATTGTCATTTACATTCTCTAACCTCATGTGAAGAAAGAGATCGCTCCAACTTGAGACAATTAAGAAGAAGCTTTCTAATTACTTTGCCAACAGTTATTCAATTAATTGGCAAGCTTGTTAATTAAGTAATATAAATGAAAACAGGTCGAAACCAGTGGTCGGTTTAAAGGTTCCCAGCTCACCAGCAGCCACTGGTACAGTATGAGGATCAGGAATCATATTTATATATATTCTTGCGGGATTCAGACAGAGACTCATAAAATGCAGTTGTATATGTATGGCTACTGATTTAAAACATCTAGGTTATTGTTGTTTGTTAAAATAAAAATCATGTTAATATACCTAAAGATTAGTGAAATGTAAGTGTTAAATCACAAGTTTGATGCTTTGAAAGCGCAACAATTGCAATGTCAGTGAAAATTAGGCTAGAAAACTGGTATTTCCTTCCATTTTATACAACTTCCGGTTACCATACCCACCTCTGATTTTAAATCCAAATACAGATACAGACAGACACACATCATTTTGTTGGTTGAACAGATACAGATAGTGTATTCTACCTTGTGGCCAATTATGGACCCACTCTGAAGTAACTCTGTTAATTCCAACTGGATTCTTTAAAAAAAAAAAGTATTTTGTTTCTGATTTTTCCCAGTTTTTCTCCACAATTTGGAAGCCAATTATACCCTGTATTTATTTCCATTAACCCTCCCCCACGAACTTGCCGCCCGTTTCAACGGAGCAAGCTACTCTCCAAGGCCGGCAATGATCCGCCTCCTTCGAGAAGGAACTCACTGACCCCCTTTCTGGAGACACCCTTCACAGCGAGTTCGTGCCGACCACCCTCCCCCAGGATCAGACAGCCAAATGCCACCCCCAATTGGGGCCAACGGCCAGGGCCACTCTGGGAGGGATGAGTTTCGAACTGCGTCCCTGATAGGCAGCTCACACTCATACAGGACCAGCCAAATATGGGAGTGTTAGACCGCTACGCTATCTGCCAGCCTCAACTGGATTCATTTTGACAATGATCCTCTCGTGTGGTACCTTGTCAAATGCTTTTTGAAATCTAAGTAAATATACAAGCCTGGTTCAAGTCAAAACACTTGTCCAAGTCCAGGAGGTTTGTTAGGTATGACCTCCCTTTGAGAAAACCATGTCTCAAGACCCCTGAACATAGAGAAATGTGAAGCCAATAATTTGTTTGTTTTGAAGTGAGGTGATTCTGTACAGAAGATTTCAGTGAGCTACTCGAAAATTATATTATCTTAAGAGATATGGTGCAGATATGTTTAAGATGCAGATATGTTTTACAGTTAAATCCGTTGCATGAGTAACAGAAATACTGGCTCGTCAGAGTAACACACAGGATACTGTGGGCGTCTCTCAGCACTTTCTCTTCTGATCTCAGCAGCTCCACAGACTTCAGGGGTGCAGGACATGCATAATTGAAAATTATTGTTACAGCATTGTTTCAGTGAAAGGTGGGGAGCACAGTGATGCCGATGTTGCCATGCCAACCTTTTCCCAGGTGTCTTATGAGGACGTGGAGCGGCTTCGTCACCTGGCAGTCCTCCACAAGACCAGAATCCCTCACTTCATGCAGGACCAGGAGCGATACCTACAGCATCTTGATCACATTGTCACAGTCAACGAACTGGATGACTCACAACTGCGAGAGCTCATCCCCTGAGCTCCTAGACACACCTGGACATTATAGACACACCTGGACATTATATAAATGTGGACTTTATATACATCTGACATATCTAAATCCTGAAATCATATATGTAAATCATATCCAAAATACTATATTTACACCTCTGACATCATATCTACACTTGAATTATCATTCCTCCTTTGACATCATGGCTACGTTTCATCACATACACACCAGAATAATGTGTACATTCTAACAACCACCATGTACACACTGCTCACACACACAGACACACACACATGCACGCATGAACAGACACACACACACACACACACACACAGTGCCATTGCGTCCAGTGTAACTACTGTTTTTCCTAGCGTCTTAAAGCTTTCTTAGCAATAGCTGTGTATTTATGTAAGTATATATCTTTTATTTTTATTTATTTAGCCATTTATTTTCTTGCAAGAAAAATACCAAGAGAAACCTTTCCACCTGATGTAAGGAATGTTCCTGATATTAGCTTTATTCCCCCTCCGTGGGTTTTTAAAGGCCTTGCCACAGCATCAGTATCTGTTCCACGCCACGTGATCTACCGTTATGGCCAGCTACAGCAGCAGCTGATCACAGTCTCATTTTCCATTGCTTTTGACTTGTGACTGTTCATGTTTTTACATGATGCTTAACAGCCTCACACAGGTGGCTTGTCGGCAGCGGTGGACGACGTACACAAACCCTTTACTTGAGTAAAAGTACAGATACCCCGATAAAATATTACTCCAGTAAAAGTCAAAAGTCCTACATTTAACCCCATTGCCTTTGAAATGTAGGGAAGTGAAAGTAAAAATGGAAATACTTAAGTAAGCACAGATACTTGAAATATGTACTTAAGTACGGTAATAAGTCAAGTAAATGTACTTCGTTAGTGTCCACCACTGCTTGTCGGTGGGGTATCCAGTAGTGTGGCCGTGTTGTTGCATTTATGTGTTGTGCTGTGTGAAGGAACTTCATGCCTTAATGAAAAAGAACCAGTGAAATAGGAAGAGATAGACAGGGGGGAGTAAAAGATAGCAGAAGTGGTCCATGTAAGGAAGGAGAGGGGAAATGATGGAAGGAGAGATGAATGTAAGAGGAAAAGAGGCTTAATGTAATCCATGTAAAAAGGAAACTTTGCCCATGTGGGCGATGGGCTTCCTCTTTATGTGTCTGAAGCACTTTGAGAAGCGGTGACAGATGGGAAGTCCCACTCAGAGAGTCTAACCACAGATGCTGTGATTGAGTGAAGTAAAGACAGTGAAGTGCAGGGCAATCTATAAACAAGCTCCCTAACTGAGTTATCAGGTCACTGGCGTAGAGGAGAGCAATGGCCTTAGTTTACCCCACAGGAGAAACAAAGATAATAATTGCATTTCTGTCTTGACCCGTGGGGCACTCTGAAGGTACAGCACTCTTTCTCCTCTCATTCTTTCCAGCAGATTTTGTCAAAGGTAACGGGTGTGTGAGGAGGGGTGTAGTGGGGGTCTAGGGAAGGGGGCGTGCCTTTTCAACCATTGGCTTCTGATTTAGTCAGTAGTAGCTCTTTGTAATTCGCTATATGAACGTACACAATGTATATATCAATCATTATAATGTAATTTTTTATCTGCATGAATGTTGCACATTTTGTGTTGTTTCAGTGTTTCAGAGTTTTTCCAGTTTACTGATAAAGCCACTCTCTGAACCTGATGCAGCCTGTGGCTCTTACTGCAGCTCTGCTGTGTTTTTCTGCTGCACACCTGTGCACCTGAACAGCTGTACAAAATGGAGATATCTCACAGAGCTGAAACCTTATCTGCACATAAGCAGAGTCTCCCCTACAGACCACCACGGCTGACAGTTGATTGTTTGGGATACAGGCTGTGAGTAAGTGGTTCCTGTCCTTTTTTTGGGGGCTATTACATTGCATTACAGACGTTAATCAGATGCCCTTATCCAGGGCGACTTACAAAAGGGGAACATAAATGCACATGTTTTATGAGCAACAGTGACACACATCTTGCTAACAACACCCCTAGACCAGTGAGTGTATGAGCAACATCACTAAAGCACTACTGCAAGACATCTGTCAATTCAACAGCCATGCCTCAATTTGTAACTACATAGATATGTCTGATAGAATAATACAACAAAGAAACACCTGAACAGATAAGTCACCTACATTTAAAAAGGTAGCAAGTGCTTGGGGTTAGTTGCTGGGGGAGCCGAGACACAGTCTGAAGAGATGGGTCTTCAGTCTGCGGTGGAGGAATGGCAGTGACTCTGCTGTCCTGACTCCTACGGGACGTTCATTACACCTGGGGGGCCAGAACAGACAGGCATTATGGCTGGGAGGAGCGACCACATAGTGAGGGGACAATTAGTCACCTCGGGGTTGTGGAACAGAGATCTAGCCGGTGTGCATGGTTTGAAGATGTGTTGGAGCTGTTCCGTTCAATGTCCTGTAGGCTAGCACCAAGGTTTTGAACCTGATGCGCACTGTAACAGGTGAAGTGAAGTGAGACACATAGGGGTGTGACATGAATGTTTGGAAAGGTTGTAGAGGACCTGTGCAGCAGCGTTCTGGATTAGCCACAGGGGTGTCGTGGCACAGGCAGGAAGCCCAACAAGTAGGGAGTAGTCCAGACGTGAGTGACAGGGCATGGACTAGAAGCTCTTTGGAGTAGGTGGTGAGGAAGGGACGGATTCTCCGGATGTTGTACAGGAAGAGTCTGCATGTCTAACTCACTGCTGCTACATGGAAAGAGAAGGAGAGTTGGTAACCTAGGGTTTCCCCTAGGGTTTTGGCAGTGGATGTGCAACAAGTGAGTTGACCTGTCGCATCAAGGCCGAGGGAGAGGTAAAGGGAGAAGAGGAGAGGGCTCAGTACAGAGCCTTGTGGGACACTCGTAGGAATCCCATGGGATCTACACAACCCACCATCCCAGGAAAACCTAGAGGAGCATCCAGAGAGGTAGGATTCAACCCATTTAAGAGCAGTTCCCGACTTTCCCAGGTTGACTAGGGTGGATATCAGGAGCATGTGATCAACAGTGTCAAAAGCAGCGGAAAGGTCCAGAAGAATTTGGACTGAAGAGAGGGAAGACGCTCTAGCTGAGTGAAGTCCTTCGCTGATGGAGAGGAGGTCAGTCTCTGTGGAGTGGCCAACCTTGAAGTCAGACTGGAAGGGGTCAAGGTGGTGGTTCTGTGGGAGAACGTGAGAAAGTTGGTTAGTGCAGTCCATGGTTTCAGAGAGAGACCAGACAATAATTCTGGACAGCAGATGGGTCCAGAGTAAGTTTCTTAATTGTGAGGAGAGAACTTAGAGAGAGAGAGGGCAGAGGAGAAGAGAGGGAGGGTGGAAGGAAGCTGTAGGTCATGGCATTGCTGTTATTAAAGCAAGAAAACATGGGGGCATGTTTATTATTATACTTTATCTTCAATCCTGATGTGGCAGTTTGGCTTTGGTCTGTAGTGGCTCTGATCATAGCTTTGCCTGTAGTCAGATAGCAACATTCAAATAATTATATCTCAGTCACGAATGGAATAGTGTGGCTACCCAGATCGGTTTGGTAAAAACAAAAGGGTCAATATTTGCTGTTAAGACTTAAATGAACACATTTTAATAACTAATTGAATTACCTATAGGTTACAATTGAATAGCCATTAATAATGAGGAGTGTACATTTTTAGACGACTTAAAACAAATAACAAATTGAACGTTATACTTTTTATATTATACGTTGCTCTTCTGCGTTGATACCACACAACAATGAGTACGTTTTTCATTTCATTGTACGTGTACATTTATTACACGTGGACCTTTTACACTGCGCTTAAACGCGTAGCCTATATTTATTCAATTAAATATCCATCTATATATTCAGCGGAACCGATCAGATATTCGACAATTGTATTACTAGAAAATTCACGTCTGAATGTCTAAAATCTGATGACATGAAATAAATGTGCTCGTTTCATTGACATAAGGCATATCTTCAGCTGATTCTCTGAGAGCCTTCTCTAGCGGACAGGTCCAGCACCTCCGAGTTTAGACAGCGTCAACAGAGAAGACACGCTTCAGAGGTGACAAGCAGGCTATTTTTCGAAAATAGGAGTTTGAAATAGAAAAAATAGAAATTGTAGAAGCAAAACATAAGGATATTACAGTGGCACCAATATATAATTCGCACACAAATATGTGTTCATAGTAACAATTAAGGAATTATGGAATGTTATATTAGCCTATTTGAAATAATATTAACATTTTCAAACACCATTTTGATGGCAAGTGTAGTGATGTATAGCCTTTGATAAGCTATAACGTTTAGCCAGTGTGTTAAAATACTTTAACATGGGTTTGTGCTTCTCCAAGCACGAATGACTTAGTGATTTACTTAAATAGTTGCAGGCTAGTCTGTAGGAGGTGACAGATTCGAGCTGGCATCTCACGGCGGAAGTGCCGACACTGGACTGGGATGAACGCACTCACTCTCGTGCCGTCGTCTTGGAGACAGGTGCGTACGAAATATAAAACCGATCAGATATATTAGTGCATGTGTGGTCAATGTTCTGCTCGTAAGGGTGCTTTTGATAAACAGGTTGGCGATTGTTACAAGATATCAAAATGGATGCCGCACCACGGGAAACAAGAAGAAGAAATAGCTGCGAATGACTTGTGAGTATTCTGCTTTTCAAACAGAAGAATATGCCATTGATTTTGTATAGCATAAGACGTATCAAGGTTTAAAATACCCAAAGTGATATTATTTATATAATATTGTTATGTACATTATTTTAAACTTGCAATATAAATATATTTAAAGCCCTGTCCGGGCAGCATTAGTTTCACTAGGAGAGGTCAGGTAATGTAATTTTCACCAACGTAATTCAGTCATTTTAGTACTGTGCGGATCGACCGCACTGTGTTTTTACCGGGCGGTACATTTTTATAATACTTCCCATTTCCGGCATTGCATTGCGTGTGAGCTCGGTGTGATCACAAAAACAATGGAAGCCCTTGAAGATATTCTAGAGTCCCTTGATCCCCCGATATCAAGTTGTACTCACCTCATGGAAACTAAATAAGAAGAAGGGAGGACCAAATAGATCAGAATAGTCAGGTCTCGCAAGCTGCTGAGATGGGCCACGTTTCAGGAAAGCTGACTCTGAACTGTCAATAGCTTCAGAACTTGAGCTCCAGAAATGTTTGGATGGTGGCACTTTTTTTATTTGACCTACCCAGGCAGAAGCGTTTTTTACTTATTAATCATTGAAGAATATAATATATCTATGATGAGTAGGGCCACCAGTTTGATCCTACTTGTTTTTAAGAACCAACTTTCACTGCATTATATATTGCAATTAGTTGTTGGTGTCCCACAACAACTGCACCAATGGAGCGGAGAAGTATGTTTTGGGATTTATACGTGCTATAAAACTTTGATGATAATGAATGGTATCGTAATTTCAGAATGCCACAAACAGCATTCCAAAACCTTTGTGACCAGCTTCGCCAGCATGTAAACCTGAAACCCACTGTGATGAAAGCCCCAGTCCTGCAGGAGAAAAGAGTGGCAGTCACTTTGTACAAGCTGGCAAGCAGTGTTGAATCCCATGATATGCCCAACCTGTTTGGAATTGGAAAGAGCACTGCAGGTGATATCTTCTGGGAGGTGAGTGAGGCACTCTGCAAATTGAAGAGTATGTTAAAAGACCTCTGAAGTCAACGCCATCATTGGGGGATTTGAAAGGAAAACTGGCTGTCCAGTGTGTGCTGGAGCCTTGGATGGCATCATATCCCTAATTTAGCTCCGTCTACCTACCATACAGACTACCATAACCGTAAAGGCTGGTACAGTGTGCTGGTGCAGTGGCTTGTTGATCATACTTGTATAAATTCATGGACTTTGACGTTAGTTGGCCAGGAAAGTGCCATGATTCTTTTGTTTTTGAAAACTCATCTTTGCCACAAAATTTTAAAATGGGGTTGACATGCCAGTGTTAACTGTTGCTGACTCAGCCACTACAAATGTGATGTAACCATTCCCAGACGGTACAGCAAGGGGACCTCAGAAACAGTCCAATGAATGCTTGAGCAGTGCCCGCATTCATGTTGAGTGTACCTTTGGCTGACTGAAAGGACACTGGCATGCCTTAATGATGAGGAATGGCTCACAAACTGAAAATGTGAAATGCATAGTAGCAGCCTGTATTGTTTTACATAATTTTGGTGAGTGAGGGAATCTTGACTTTGTCAACATCCCATTATACCCAGAGGACCAGGATGGCACACCTGAGCAGTCAGAGGATGAGAACCTGACAGGTGTACTTACCGCCCCCGAACAGATCCGTGAAGCTCTAGTCACACACATTGCAGAAAGGCAGTAAGACAACATTTTGTCAAAAATGTTTCTTCATCTCAGTAATTTTTCTGTTACTGACAGGTGACAACCACATACAGTTGCAAAGCACTGCTTTTTATGTTTTTTGTTTTTTTTTACTTGTCACCTTCTTACAGAAAACGTACATATAAAAAACAAAAAACCCAACTCATTTCAAGTAAAAGTTAAAAGTTAAAATAAAAGCAAAACTGTAAAAATATAAATGTACAATTCTTGTTAGCACCAGAGAACTAAAGTATTTTCTCTTCAGCAGCCTCTGGAAAAATAAAACGTTTTAAACAAGCCGTATCCTTATTTTCTTCCCATCCCTAAACTGCAGGCCATGGTAACTGTTAGGATTGGACTGTTCAATGTAAACATTAGAATTCACTATAACTTGTTGTATAAACATATTTTGAGAGAGGTATCTTTTTTAAATGGTTTATTGTGCACTAGTGTGTTTAGATGACAAGAAATTGTGCTAAACTACACTACAGATAGTCTGGTTGGTTTGGCTCATGGTAAGGTGCTGGTGTAGTGGAAGGAGCTGGTGACATAGGAGCTCCATATGGAAATAGGTTTGGTTCAGCTGAAGGACCTGGATCAGCTAGTTGTTGACCGAATGGAAAAACTGGTGTAGGCCCACACACAGGAGAGGGTAGTTGTTGACCGAATGGAAAGGCTGGTGGAGGCCCATACACAGGAGTGGGTAGTCGTTGACCGAATGGAAAGGTTGGTGTAGGCCCACACACAGGAGAGGGTAGTTGAGGTCTCTGGCATTGCATAAACGGCATCATCATCTGTCGATTTTCATGAGAACAACCCTCTTCAGCCTCCATTCTTTTCCTCTCAAAATCAAGATGTGTTTCCTCTAGATCCATAGAGCTGCGTTCCACCTCTCGCCCCCATGCAAACTGCTCCTTCTCGTGGCCGAGAGAACCACTTTCTTTGTCACATTCAAGGAGTCTGTCGAGTCCTTTATCCACTTCGTCGACTTGCCAAACGACCTTCACGCATGGACCTTTGTTACAAACCTGCTTGTACAGTAGGCTCCATTTTAATAAAGATGAACAAAGGAGATTGTATAAAATAAACTATGTGTTAAGTAATGAGGTATATTTTATCCATTAAAAAAATTCCGGCCTCCCGGGTGGCCTAGCGGTTGCAAAGTTTGATGCTGCCTACTGTGACTGGGTTCGATTCCACCGGCCACGCCAGTTTTGGCTCTGGCCTGGAGTGCCACTAGAGGGTGGCAATTGGCTGTCCACCCCAGGGAGGGGGGAGGGAAGTCAGCATGAGTTCGCTGCGCATAGGAGTGGCTCTGTGTACCAGAGTTACAGTGACGGCCTGGCGAGTGCCAGCTCGGAGGAGGCGGTGCTTCGTCTTTGTCACTGCCGGTCCCCCTTACGGCAGCGAACCAATAGTACAAGGGGGGGATTTACATGAAAGAGAGGGTGTAATTGGCTACTAAATTGGGTAAAAATGGTGAAAACTAAATTCTTTAAAAATATATTTATTTAAATCCAAAAATTATATTCTTTAATAATAATGCATTGGCACGAACCACAATAAAATGGTTCACAAATTATAATTTCTTTCCCAGAAAAATCAAGAATCACAAATATTCACACCCCTGTTATCAGTACTTTGTGATTCCTCCCTTGACCATTATAACAGCAAGTAGTCACCTTCTGTAGTGTCGTACAAGGTTATGAAACTTCTTGGAGGGATCCTCAACCTTTCCTCCATGCAGAATTGTTCTAGTAGTATTTGTGGACTGCCTTTTTAAAATTAAAACCACAATTTTTAATTTGATTCAGGTCTGGAGACTGAGATGGCCATGTCATGACATTGATCTTGTGCTCTGTCAACCATTTCTTAGTTGCTTTGGACATATGTTTGGGATCTTGTTGTCTTGTTGGAAGGTCCATCTGTGGCCAAGGTGTAGCTTCCTGGCAGAAGGAAAAAAGGTTTTTGGACAAAATGTCTTGGTACATATGGAGTTCATGGTTCCATCTATTTTAATACGGGCCCCAGGGCCTGTGGATGCATTAAAGATCCATCACTATGTTTCACCGTAGACATGAGGTGATTTTCAACATGACTTGCATTCTTTGGACACCAAACATAACGTTCATGTGCATGCCCAAAAAGCTTGATTTTTGTTTCATCTGACCACAAGACACGGTTCCAATTGTAGTTCAGATGTAGTTTGAAGGATGGTTCGAGAGGCAAAAAGAAGTCCAAGGGACACAGTTCAAGATCTCCAAAATAATCTGCCATCTTGGGGTTACATGTGATATATACAGTCTCATCTCGAGTCTTCTTTGTTTTCGTCATGTCTTAAAAAAACGATTTTTAGCTGTCTAACGGTACACGTGTGTTGTGGGGGGGGGGTTTTCTAGGCGCGAGTTGTGTGTGACAAATACATCCGGGAGCAGCCAAACAGACATGCCCCCTTAGTAATTTTGGGGAGTAATAATAGGGAAAGTCTTCCGTGCTGAGTCGTCATTGAAATCACTTATGTGCAATGATAAAAACAAAATACATTACCAACGTTTTCCTGCAATATTAATCCAGTCCGGCAGGATTTAAGATAAACTTAAACCTGGAAATGTAGCTGTATGTGTTTACTAACATAAATTTAACGTCGTAAAGGCACTCTGCAAGGACGGCTAGACGCGAGTCTCCACTACACCCTGCCAAACTTTCCTCTTCCGTGCTGTCATAAAGTCGTCTTTTCTGAAGGCAAGGCATCAGTCAGCAACCACTGCGTTCGAAATAGACTCACATGGACGCAACCGGCTTCCCTTTTGAAAGGCAGTTTCTGGTCAGGTGACTTGGGTCGCGTGTCAGCAGTTGGGATGAGGACACGGAGGGTTTGGATGCGTATTAATTACCTGTGCAACTGACCTTCAAATTAAAAACCGGAAATAAATCAACTGTGGTTTCATTATACGAATGGTAGAAAATGGTGAGCTAATATTTCCGTATTTGGCATCCATCTTCCATGCAACCACACACTGTATTTATGAAGGCTACAATCATGTGTTGCATGTGGTAACTTGTCCGTCCATCTGTCCGCTTGATGTGATTATCTACAAATAAGAAAGCTAAAGAAGTGTGGGGTAGTAAATGCAGTAACAGCTGAACCAGTGTGCGTTTGTCTGAAATGTGTCTGATTTAAGAGCCCCTCAGTTAGGTTACTCTACACTGCCTCCAGGTGGTAGGTGTGCTTAACAATCCGAATGGCGCAGGCGCAGGAGCATCGGTCCCGCGGTTGTTTCTCCGACCCCCTCCCGGGAGAAGTGGTTTCGGATCCCGACTCGGATCCTGACTCCGAGCCTGACTCGGACATGTTTTGGTACGCATGCCTCAATGTTTTTATTCTGCAACATTTATTATAAAATGTGACAGATCAATGTGACAGATGTGAGCAAATATATATTTTATATATATATATGTACTGTACATACATATTACTTACTTCATGGAATTAAAATGGATTTAATTGGGATTTTTGGCTTTTTCTTAATTATAAATTTAAAAAACAGACAATAATTGATTCCATAAGTATTCACCCCCTTGACTTAATACTTGGTAGAAGCACCTTTAACTGCAATTACAGCTTTTACGTTTACATTTACAATTACATTTGGGTAAGTCTGTACCAGCTTTGCACATCTGGACACAATTTTTACGCAATACAATACAATGTGAAAACTGTGTGTATATATATATACATATATATATACACACACACACACACACACACACACACACAGGTAGTGGCCAAAAAGGTGGAAACACCAATATGATACGACTATGGTATCCTGCTCTGTAGAGTTCTCGATGGACAGTTCTTGATGAAACTGTCTGCCCGCACGCTAGATTTAAATGTTCAGTCAAAGGAGTATGTGCTTCCGACCACAGTTGCCCTTTGATGATGATGTCTTTCCCTCTGAGTTTCATGCTGACATCACTTTAGACACTGTTCCTCATGGAAAATCAGCACGTTGAGCTGTCTTCATCACTGAAGCTCCTGCCAAACGTGCCCCAACAATCACCCCTCTTCCAAAGTCACTGTGGTCTCATTTTCTAGCCATGCTAGCCATAATTATAGGCAACCAGGCCTGCCCAGCATTTTTGTACATGACCATGAGCATGCTGGGATGTTAATTGCTTAATTAACTCCAGAACAATACCTGTGTGAAAGCACCTGCTTTCAATATACTGTGTGTTCCCCCTAAGTGTTTCCATCTTTTTGGCCACTATACATATATATATAGATACAGCACTGTGCAAAAGTTTTAGGCAGGTGTGGAAAAAAATGCTGTAATGTAAGAATGCTTTAAAAAATAGAAGTGTTACTAGTTTATTTTTATCAATTAACAAAATGCAAAGTGAATGAACAGAAGAGAAATCTAAATCAAATCAATATTTGGTGTGACCACCCTTTGCCTTCAAAACAGCATAAATTCTTCTAGGTACACTTGCACACAGTTTTTGAAGGAACTCGGCAGGTAAGTTGTTCCAAACATCTTGGAGAACTAACCACAGATCTTCTGTGGATGTAGGCTGCCTCAAATCCTTCTGTCTCTTCATGTAATCCCAGACAGACTCAATGATGTTGAGATCAGGGCTCTGTGGGGGCCAAACCATCACTTCCAGGACTCCTTGTTCTTTATACGCTGAAGATAGTTCTTAATGACATTGGCTGTATGTTTGGGGTCGCTGTCCTGCTGCAGAATAAATTTGGGGCCAATCAGACGCCTCCCTGATGGTATTGCATGATGGATAAGTATCTGCCTGTATTTCTCAGCATTGAGGACACCATTAATCCTGACCAAATCCCCAACTCCATTTGCAGAAATGCAGCCCCAAACTTGCAAGGAACCTCCACCATGCTTCACTGTTGCCTGCAGACACTCGTTATTGTACCGTTCTCCAGCCCTTCGGCGAACAAACTGCCTTCTGCTACAGCCAAATATTTCACATTTTGCCTCATCAGTCCAGAGCACGTGCTGCCATTTTTCTGCACCCCAGTTCCTATGTTTTCGTGCATAGTTGAGTCGCTTAGCCTTGTTTCCATGTCGGATGTATGGCTTTTTGGCCGCAATTCTTCCATGAAGACCACTTCTGGCCAGACTTCTCCGGACAGTAGATGGGTGTACCTGGGTCCCACTGGTGTCCGCCAGTTCTGAGCTGATGGCACTGCTGGACATCTTACGATTTCGAAGGGAAGTAAGCATGATGTGTCTTTCATCTGCTGCATTAAGTTTCCTTGGCCGACCACTGCGTCTACGGTCCACAACGTTGCCCGTTTCTTTGTGCTTCTTCAAAAGAGCTTGAACAGCACATCTTGAAACCCCAGTCTGCTTTGAAATCTTTGCCTGGGAGAGACCTTGCTGATGCAGTATAACTACCTTGTGTCTTGTTGCTGTGCTCAGTCTTGCCATGGTGTATGACTTGTGACATGAAACTGTCTTCCACAACCTCACCTTAGTAGCAGAGTTTGGCTGTTCCTCACCCAGTTTTAAGCCTCCTACACAGCTGTTTCTGTTTCAGTTAATGACTGTGTTTCAACCTACATATGCAATTGATGATCATTAGCACCTGTTTGGTATAATTGGTTAATCATACACCTGACTATAATCCTACAAAATCCCTGACTTTGTGCAAGTGTACCTATAAGAATTGATGCTGGTTTGAAGGCAAAGGGTAGTCACACCAAATATTGATTTGATTTAGATTTTTCTTCTGTTCACTCACTTTGCATTTTGTAAATTGATAAAAATAAACAATTAAAATGTATATTTTTGAAAGCATTCTTACTTTATAGCATTTCTTCACACCTGCCTAAATCTTTTGCACAGTACTGTATATATATACTGTATATATACCGAGAGCTTTGAATTATAGGGTTGCTATCTGCAGTTACTTTAGTTTTCACTCAGTATCAAGTTATAGCATTTTGAGATCCCATAGCATTGTTTTGTATTGCATCTATATATATTTCTATGATTTAATCGGTTGATGAAATAATTGAAAAGCACATTCCCATATTAATAACAAAATTAGTCAAAAATGTCAGATGAAACCCTATAATTCTAAGCTCTCAATATATATATTTATGCATGTTGTTGCTGTGAGTGTTGATAGTGATAGTTGCTGGTTAACTGGCTGTCACCATGGCAGCTGTCACCGTGTCCAGGACTCCCTGCTGAGCTCCGCCAGCCGCTTCACAGACTACCGAGGGATCCTCAACTGGATCATCATCCTGCTTGTGAGTCTCTCTCTCCCCTGTGTGTGGGCTCTGATGGTGAGTCTCTCTCCTGTGTGTGGGCTCTGATGGTGAGTCTCTCCTGTGTGTGGGCTCTGATGGTGAGTCTCTCTCCCCCCTGTGTGTGTGGGCTCTGATGGTGGGTCTCTCTCCCCCCTGTGTGTGTGGACTCTGATGGTGAGTCTCTCTCCTGTGTGTGGGCTCTGATGGTGGGTCTCTCTCCCCCTGTGTGTGTGGGCTCTGATGGTGGGTCTCTCTCCCCCTGTGTGTGTGGGCTCTGATGGTGAGTCTCTCTCCCCCCTGTGTGTGGGCTCTGATGGCTCTGGGCTCTGATGGTGGGTCTCTCTCCCCCTGTGTGTGTGGGCTCTGATGCGGGTCTCTCTCCCCCTGTGTGGTGGGCTCTGATGGTGAGTCTCTCCCTGTGTGTGGGCTCTGATGGTGAGTGTGTGTGGGCTCTGATGGCTCTGATGGTGAGTCTCTCTCCTGTGTGTGTGGGCTCTGATGGTGGGTCTCTCTCCCCCCTGTGTGTGTGGGCTCTGATGGTGAGTCTCTCTCTCCCCTGTGTATGGGGGCTCTGATGGTGAGTCTCTCTCCTGTGTGTGTAGGCTCTGATGGTGAGTCTCTCCCCTGTGTGTGGGGGCTCTGATGGTGAGTCTCTCTCTCCCCTGTGTGTGTGGGCTCTGATGGTGAGTCTCTCTCCTGTGTGTGTGGGCTCTGATGGTGAGTCTCTCTCTCCCCTGTGTGTGTGGGCTCTGATGGTGAGTCTCTCCCCTGTGTGTGTGGGCTCTGATGGTGGGTCTCTCTCCCCCTGTGTGTGTGGGCTCTGATGGTGAGTCTCTCTCCTGTGTGTGTGTGGGCTCTGATGGTGAGTCTCTCTCCTGTGTGTGTGGGCTCTGATGGTGGGTCTCTCTCCCCCCTGTGTGTGTGGGCTCTGATGGCGGGTCTCTCTCCCCCTGTGTGTGTGGGCTCTGATGGCGGGTCTCTCTCCCCTGTGTGTGTGGACTCTGATGGCGGGTCTCTCTCCCCCCTGTGTGTGTGGGCTCTGATGGCGGGTCTCTCTCCCCCTGTGTGTGTGGGCTCTGATGGCGGGTCTCTCTCCCCCTGTGTGTGTGGGCTCTGATGGCGGGTCTCTCTCCCCCTGTGTGTGTGGGCTCTGATGGCGGGTCTCTCTCCTGTGTGTGTGGACTCTGATGGCGGGTCTCTCTCCCCCCTGTGTGTGTGGGCTCTGATGGTGGGTCTCTCTCCCCCTGTGTGTGTGGACTCTGATGGCGGGTCTCTCTCTCCCCTGTGTGTGTGGACTCATGGTAATTTGTTGATTGGGCTGGGTTTGTGCTTTGTGTTTTGTAGGTCCTGACTCATGCACACCTCTTCCTGGAGAACTTCATTCAGTGAGTATGCACACACTCTCCCTCACACACACTTATTATGTACACACATACACAGGCACACACAAATGCTCTCACATGCGCATCCACAACTGCACACACACACACATGCACACACAGACACATGCGCATGTACACACTGAGATCTATGATGTTGATGTTGGATGATATTCCTCCTCTCTCTGACAGACACGGCTTTCTGATTGATCTTTGGAAGGTTCTGGAACACCTGATCGAGGACGAATGGCCATCAGCCTATCTAATCATGGGTGGGGCTCTGTGCTTCCTGGCTGTGGTGTCAGAATTTATAAGGGAGTCTGCTCTACAAATATAACAAAACAGACAGAGTCTGTCTGCAGTGTGAGGGTTTCACTCATACCATCTCTGCCTCTCCGGCAGCTGCCAATGTGTTCAGTCTCGCCGCCCTGCTGCTGGAGAGGTGCCAGGACATGGTGAGGCACGTCTCCTTCACTTCCTCCTCTATACATTTCACGCCAGGGCAATGTGCAAGATGATCTGTGTGTTCGAGGAAAGGCGACTGGCCACTCATGCTAGTATCATTTTTGTAGATTGCGTATGTCCATAGCTTTGTGATTAGATGATCAGGAGCCATGGCACGAGTGGGCAAACAGAGGGGAATTTGACATTTACATTTCAAAGGTGCTTTGCTATATTCCACATTGCACACCAGTTCAGTATTCTGGGATGATGATCTTTTGGTACTTTCCTCAAGTCGGCAGCTGTGTCCCATCTGCGCTCTGCTCCCTGATGTTGGCTCCATTGTGATGTTGTCAACTGTAATCTCCCCTGCATCTGTTGTGATGTAATAAATGATAACTTCCAGCATCATTGTGATGTCATCAGTAATAAATACCTGCATCATTGTGATGTCATCAATTAAAATTCCCCCTTAATTTGTGATATCACCAACTATAATTCCCTCCTCCTTCATTCTGATGTCATCAACAGAAATCCACTACATCATTAGGATGCCATTGGTATCTTCGATTCACTTCTCTTCTGTTTCATTGATGTTTCAACACAGGCGCTGGACTGAGACTAAAATCAGGGACACTGGATTCTGAGCTCTCTGCATGCTTGTAATGTAACAGCATTGTCATGAGACTGTTATGGCGGCAGTGTAGTGTAATAGTTAGGGAACTGGACTTGTAACTCAGAGGTCGCTGGTTCAATTCCCAGGTGGAGCACTGCCATTGTACCCTTGAGCAAGGTACTTAACCTGAATTGCTTCAGTAAAATATCTAGCTGTATAAATTGTAAAAAGAAATGTAAACTGTGTAAGTCACTCTGGATAAGAGCATCTGCTAAATGCCTAAAATGTAAAATGTAATGCAAATATGATGTGTGTGTCTGTGCATGGCTGGTGAGGCGTTTGTGTCTCTCAGTCTGTTGGAGTGTGTATGAGAGAGATCCAGATCCTGTGTTTTTGTTGTGTATATCATAGGGACGAATTTCATCCAGCATGGGGCACTGTCTGCACCTTGGAAACCTGGTGGTGCTGATGCTATTCCCCGCTGCAGTCATCCTGCAGTGTGACACCTATATCTCTACAGGTGAGGATACCGTCATCTACACAGGTGATAACATCCACATAAACAACTCACTGGCTCATTGCTTTTTGCGCTGATTAAGTAATTGAACAGGCAGTGTTTCACAGAGTGTCTGTGTGTCCACTAGCCGGTGCCCTACTTTCTCTCTGTATCTACGCTGTCCTGGGGCTTAAGCTCTATTCATATCAAGAGGCAAACAGCTGGTATCGACAGGAACAAGTTAGGTCTCCAGGTAGGACTACAGAGGTTATGTCCTTGGGGTGGCTGATAGTTGCATGTGATGGTGGTGTGTGATTGTTGCTCAAATGTTGTGTGCCTGTGTTTGTATGTGTAGCTTTAGTGTATTCATTTGTGTATTGACTACGTATATTTGTAGTTGTCACTGATTGTTGCATGTGTTCTGTAGGGATCAGACATTGTATCTCACAAGAGAATGGAGAGAGAACAGACCATCTGACTCTGGGGGGTGAGAGCGACACACACACACAAACACACACACACACACACACATTTATGCACACATGCACATACACATACACAAACCTTTATGTGCATTATGTTTCAAGTCCTGTGTAATGTGAATCTGCTAAATATTTATCACTTGACCTTGACCCTTGACCTTTGCCTTCTCTCAGACCTGTACTATTTCCTCCTGGCCCCCACCCTCTGCTACCAGAGGGACTTCCCTCGGACTCCCAATGTTCGCTTCAACTTCTTGCTGCAGAGACTGCTGGAGATGGTGAGGTTTGTGTTGGCTGAGAAGTGAGGCAGCCAAAACTGATTATTTGTCTCATCCTGAGTTTGTTTGATTTGCTAAATTAACAATCAAGCAGTTAATTACGGGACTCCTGGCCAGAGCCGGGCTAGTGCAGCTAGGGATTGAACCCAAGCTGAAATGCCTTTACCGGTTGTGCTAACCAGGGGCCCTCAACTATTGTATATTGATTACATTTATAGGTCATATATTATAGCTAAATTACTTTGATCTATCTCTCCAGGTGATCCTCACACAGCTCATGGTGGGAATCATGCAGCAGGTATAAACCTGGGTTTAATTTAATCTTCCATATTTTAATGTTATGTGTTCACCTCCTAGGTTTATTATCTTCAATGAACTTTCGGGATGACTGGCTCTGTCACTTTGTGCCTCCCTTTCTCCTCTCCCCTCTACTCCTCTTTGCTATTCTCTTCTCCCGTCCTATCCTCCTCTCCTCTCTCTCCTATCCTCTCCCCTCCTCTGCATTCTTCTCTTCTCTGCTTCTGTCCCTCAGTGGATTGGCCCACTCTTCCAGAGGTCAGGAAGCTGTTTCACAGTGAGTTTGTGTGACCTTGTGATTCAAAGTAAGATTGAGTATAGATATAAAAACATAGAAGCCTCATTCCCCCTGTTCAGATGCGTCTACATGGCCGCAATATTGGTGCGGGAAAGATCCACGTCTAAACAAACGCATGTGTATTGAGAGATGCAGACTTCCCCCGATAAAATCTACTGTAACTCACTTAATTCTCAACAAATGTTCATGAAATTTGGCTTGTTAACGTGAGAAATCTCTGCATAACATGCAGGTTACCTGATTTCCAAATTTCACAATTGTTGGGTTTCCTCAACGATTTTCTGCAGAACCTGGCAACCTAATAGGTTTATAACAACCACCCTCTACAACCACCCTCTCATAATCAGCTCTGACATTTTGACAACTCATGTATAACAGTTAAAAGGACATTTTTACAAATAGCTGGTCTGTGAAATCAGGTTATGCAGAAATTTCTCACGTTTATAACAAGCTAAATTAAATCTCTCAATACACATGCGTCTGTTTGTGAGGGTGGATGGTGATAGGCGCCACTCGCAGAACCCCAGGCGATCAATAAGTTACACTGTACTGCCCTACAGTCTAACCACTAGCTCTGATAAACAGAGAAATAGGGAAGGGACGAACAAAAGGGAGGAACGGAAAATGTCACCCAACGGGCGGCTATGTGTCACACTGACACAAACAAAAGAAATAAAGAAAACTCTGCAGAGTTAATAAGGTGAGGGTAGCAAAACACCCGACAAACAAAATACCTTATACTAATTTCTTTGCAGAAAACAAAACACACGGTGGTGGAAATACGTCCACCGGATTACCAACTGGTAATAGAAAACAATCAAATAAACCAAAGACACCGAGTGTCCGAAAACGAGAAAAGGGCTAGGAGAGCCAAAAGAACAAGAATGTAACCCAAAACACAGTCGAACCGACTGAACAAAAGAAACCAAACGGAAGCTCCTAATAGAGAGCAAGGTTCTTATTGAAGGTACAATAAAGATGTTCTTAGTTAGAGATGGTTTCGGACAGAAAGAGTCTTTTCTAAAGTAAGTCTTGATGTTACGTCTTTAAAAAGACACAACTACCTTACCGGCTAAATCGCAAAGATGGCTTACGATTTCGCCCAGAGCAACTACAGGTGTGGGTTTAAATAGGAAGGTAATTACTAAATGAACCCCACCTGTGCGCCTCCCACAAGGAAGGCGCAACACTGCCACCCAGCGGTGAGTCCGGGGAAAAACCATGACACTGTTTAGACGTGGATCTTGCCCGCGCCAATATGGCGGCCATGCAGACGTATCGCTGCAACATAGAACAGCAGCCAATGCGGCATTTACTTATTTACTTATCTATGAGATTGAGTCACTACAGTTTCACAGTGAGTTTGTGTGGCCTTGTGATTCACAGAGAGTTTGAGTGAACTTGTGATACGCAGTCAGTTTGAGCCACCTTAGGTTCCACATTGAGGTAGCGTGACATTTGGTTTCACAGGGTTAGAGTTAGCGTGATGTTTTTCTAGACTGGTTTTCGCTGATACCTAAGCTGTGGTGAGTGATTTTTCTCTCTCTCTGAAGACAATGGATGTCACTATGAGGATTGAGCACCTGGTGGAATTGGTGGTGAGTACTTGTGTGTGAATGTGTGATTGTGTGTGTACGTGTGTGTGTGAGTGTCTGAATGGCAGACAGTCATGCTGTTCCTTGCTCTCCTGCAGGCACCAAACCACTTCCTGTGGCTGATCCTCTTCTTCCTCTTCTCTCACTCCTGCCTCAACTTCAGTGGAGAGCTGCTGCGCTTTGGGGACCGGCATTTTTACGGAGACTGGTGGTGAGTCTGTCTAACTCAGTCCATAGTACCTGTATCGAACTTAGCCCACAGCATCTGTAACGAACCCAACCCTCAGAAGCTGTATCTAACCCAACCCATAGTACCTGTCTAACTCAACCCTCAGCACCTGTGTCTGACTGCCCTCAGAAGCTGTGCTCAAGGAGGACCCCTCAGTCTTTGTCTGTGTCCTGTGTGCAGGAATGCTGACACCCTCAAGAGCTTTTGGAGAAAACTGAATGTTCCATTTCACAAGTGGAGCCACAGGTAACACCTTACACCTGATCTGACCTGTCATATCTATATCTCTCTCTTTTCCTGTATTTCTCTCCCTCTCGTACACACCCTTGTAGAGATACCCTTGTCCTTCCTCTCTCTGTCAGACACCTGTACACACCATTGCTGAGGAAGAGAGTCTTGCCCAGGCACGCAGAATTACTGGCCTTCCTCCTGTCTGCAGCTCTCTGTGAGGTAAGACTGACCACAAACAGGACTGGCCATAAAATGACTGTGAACCAGACTAACAGTGAACCAGAATGGCTGAACTAACAGTGAACCAAATTAACTGTGAACTGACCGTGATGGTCCCCCCTCCCTGCAGTATGTCGTCGCCCTGCCCCTGCGCACCTGGCGTTTGTGGATCTTCTTCATCATGATGCTGGAGGTGAGAATCTGCTGCAGACACTGACGGATGTTTTCATTCGCAGAGAGAAATCACACAGCCCTGTACTGGAGCTGATCTTAGTGAAATCACACGGCCCTGTAGTAAAATCACACGGACCTGCAGAGGAGCTGATCCCAGTGAAATCACATGGTCCTGTAAAAGAGCTGATCTTAGTGAAATCACACGGCTCTGTACAGTCAGATGTGATGCAGCACCCTTAGTGATTGTTGGATGGATCCTGATTCACACCCCTGTACCCCCCAGCTCCTGGTTGCAGTGTTCCTGGGACGGTACTTCACCGGTAACTATGGGAACGGATTGGTGTGGCTCTGTCTGCTGATGGGGCCCCCTCTGGCTGTCATGACATACTTCCATGACCATTACATCAGCCACCGTGGAGAACCCCCCTTGACCCTGTACTAACCCCCCGACCAGCACCCCTGGACTCTACTGACCCCCCCTCCGTCAACCCACTCAACTTCTGCTGCCTCTCTCGATCTCTACTGAAATTCATCCAGCCTCTGCCCTCTAATACTCCACCTCTCCATACACCACATCCAGCCTGTTTAAACCTGTGTACCTGAGTCTCACCTGCAGAGACAGACTGGCCAAGGATGGTCCTTACTGGGAAACACAGGAAACACACAGTATGTGGAGGAGAATGTGTGCATGCGTGCATGTGTATGTGTGTGTGTGTGTGTGTGTTTGTGACTATGGCTTGGGTGAGTCTTATTCATGCAGTCGCTCTTCCTCACTTCATAGAAAGCACATCGTGTCCAGACGGGAAACATGATTCTGAATGTCATATTATTCAACCTTTTGTCTCTAATAAACACTTTTCAGCTGATTGTCCACAAACCGTCAGGTTGAATGCGTGTGTGTGTGTGTGTGTGTGTGTGTGTGTGTGTACGGGGGAGAGTATTGTAGTGTTATTCCCACTATTTTACGTATGAATTGTATACTGCGTCACACAGTGGGTCCATGAGTGCCTGGCCCCAGTGTCTAGGCTAAGCCAGCTCATGTGATTTGGGCATGCAGTGCTCGCACCCCTGGGCTCAAGACTGTGAGCCCATTGCTTTTATGGCCCGCTGCCATGGGGTCTGTAAGACCTGCTGCCACAACGGCTGCTTATAACATGTGTTTGCCCTGGTAAAAGAGGAGCTGTTTCCGATCAAATACTTTGGGGAGTTAAAGGGAAAGGATCAAATGGCTTTCAGCTGTTTGGGGAGATTAAATAGGCAGATATGCACAGAAACCCAGATTCTTGGAAGTATCGATTAACAACTTCAGGACAAAGAATTAGCTTCACATATCACTCGGCCTGGTTGCCATGTATTCATTCTGGCACAGTTGGCCTTTCCAGTCCAAAGGCAAACCACACCAACATCTGGGGGGCTAAGGCCAGTGCAGAGATTTACGGTTAGGCTCGGCTTGTACACATTCAGCATACCCACGACTCACATGCTGCAGCTGGCAGTTTAGGCATGACCGCAAGTAAATAGCCCTTATGAATGAACAGACATGCCTCCTGAATACATTGGAAAAAAGCACCACCACTTCAGTTTATCCATGGTATAATGGGCCTCGCACTTTAAAATATGTGATTGTTTTGGAGTAACTTTAATATTTCTTTTTCTAAAACAGAACAGACATAATTTCCACATTACAGGTATTGGATCACAAAAATGTCCTTTGTTCAGGTGCTTATGGAGAGTGTGGCAGAGCAGTAAAAACATCCGTTCTGCAGAAGACGGCTACAGTGCAGGCACAGTTTAAAATCTGATATTGCACGAAAAAACTCAAACTAGTTTATCATCGTAACAAACTCCTAACAGGACACTGGAGTGAGCCCTAGCTGTGAGGTCACAGACTCCTGGTGGAGAGTGAACAGAGAGCCCAGGCTGGGCCTTGTTTGGAGACTAGCCTCTGTGGGTCTGAGGAGAGGGGAGCAGTGTGATCAATCAATCAATCATTCAATAAATACATATTTATTCCCTGATGGGCAATTCATTGTCCAGCCAACTTTAAAAAGAAAAACCCAACAAGCAAAACAAACATTTAAGACATTTAAGCTTAAAAAAATGTTTTTAAAGAAACTTAAAAAACATGGAAACAAACACCCATACACATAGCTCTCAAAAGGATCTCAAGGCTAATCTAAAAAGTGGGCTTAAAACACAGTACAAAACTAATAAATACAAATAATTACAGTGTAAAAAATATGGTACAGGTCATAAAAACTAAGATGGGAATAATACATACCAACCAATAATAAATAAAATAATCAACTGATGCGAGACTGAGAGGAGGAGTCTGAGCCTGAGGGGACAGCAGGCAGCACCTGCAGGATGGCTGGCCATCAGAGATGTAGTATCCCATGCAAGAATGCACAATGTTGTATGTATTGTATATTATACCTCCAAAATTGGTCCACGAATCCAAATTCGGTTCTGGTTTTCTTTTCTCTCAGGTACGTAATTCAACAGTTAGGGCAATTGATTGGCCAGTGTCTTCACACCTGACTCCCAGGTAAAGGTAGTGTGGAAAAACAGCAGTACTCTGCCCACGAGGACCGTGATTTGAGTAACTGCTGTATACAATTAAAATACAGGTAATGAGCTATATTGTGTTATATTTTATGCTAATACAATTGCTCAGAGAATAATATTTTGTTTAACAAGTAATACTTCCCCCAAAATGATGTGTCACAATTATTAACACCCCTAATAATTCTTCAAAATAAAATCCAACAATAATACATTTACATTTTTAAGTTAATCTCAATCTTAGGGAACTGTATTGTGGCCTCCCATGGCTTCATGTTTCACTAGGGTATAAAAATGAGGTAACACACATGTAAAATCCAATTGTCATCAATCATCAGGGTAAGTGGCAAATAACTCTCAGAAGAAACAAGATAGGGTTGGTGAGCTTCAAAAATCAAGACCTGGTTACAATAAAACATTTTTTTTAAACTAGAGATACTTGGTGTTATGGTCAGGTGAGACCAAAATTGAGCCTTTTGGCCATACACAAGTGATGGGTTTGGCATCGGAAGAAGGACACTTATGTTGAAAAGAATGTCATACCTACTGTGAAATATGGCCGTGGATCTTTGATGTTATCTGGTTGTTTTGCATCTCCTGCTCCTGTGGCTCTTGTTAAGGTCAATGGAATCATGAACTCCAGCAAGAACAAAGACATTTTGGCCAAAAACCTGGTTCCCTCTGCCAGGAAGCTGAAAATTAGCTGCAGTTTGATCTTTCAGCAACAAAATGATCCTAAGCATATCTCAAAATCATACATGATACATAGAAGATGATTACATAGAAGATGATTCAGTTAATGTTATCCTTGCATGGGAGGGTGCACAAAGTACTGAAAACAGCAGGGTAAATAATTGTGATATCTTTTTGGGGAAAAAAATATAACATATTTTTTTAACAAAATATTTTTCTCTGAGCAATTCTATTAGTATAAAAGAATATAATTGTAACATTTGTAGCATACAATATAGCTCATTCCTCATGCTTATTTTATACAGCCTTCTTTGCTCATCTTTATCAAATTTTGGAGGGAACTATACTATACACTGTGTGGTGTACTGCAGTATATTCGTTTGATGGCTGCACTAATGGGTTTAAATCCCAGGCAGAATATCCTTACACTTGAAAAATATTTTTACTTCATTTTACTTGCTCAGGAACAATACCAACTGTTTGAGTAAAATATTGTAGCCTACTGTAGAAACTTTAAATCCCTACACGAGGACTAATGTGCCACGAATAAATATATTTCAAAAAATGTTTGTAAGGGCGGCACGGTGGTGCAGTGGATAGCACTGTCGCCTCACAGCAAGAAGGTCTCGGGTTTGAATCCAGGCCGGGGGCCTTTCTGTGCGGAGTTTGCATGTTCTCCCCGTGTCCGCGTAGGTTTCCTCCGGGTACTCCGGTTTCCTCCCACAGTCCAAAGACATGCACGTTAGGCTAATTGGAGAGTCTAAATTGCCCGTAGGTATGAGTGTGTGAGTGAATGGTGTGTGTGCCCTGCGATGGATGTAGGGTGTATTCCTGCCTCTCGCCCGGAATGCATGCTGGGATAGGCTCCAGCCCCGCGACCCTGACCAGGAATAAGCAGTTTAGATAATGGATGGATGGATGGATGGATGGATGTTTGTAAGAGTGTATATTTCGTTTTACCATTAGGGCCTATATATTTTCATTTATGGAAAGGCTATATTTTCATTCCATAAATATATAGGCCTACAGTCCGCCAATGTGGCGAGTTAAAGATATAAATGTTTATTTATGACAAAAAAAGCTTTGTTTTAGATATATAATACAATTCCGTGTTTAGTCATCAAATAAGTATCCATCGAGTTATTTTTAATATATTGTTCAATAAAAACAGAAATATATGTGTGTCAGGATGAAGTACGTTCAATTAACTCGCAGCCGATCATTAGCTACGTTACATTTGTATAATCCACAATCCTTTGCGGCCCTGGTGGCTGTGTCACGTGATCCTGACATTGAGGCGGAAATGAAAGTTAACTAGAGCCATCGGATCTCGACAGAAATAAGGTACGACAGACAAACACCCCCACCCTTATAAGCAATGGACCTAAATTTAATATGTTGGCGTCCATGCCTCCTGTCATGATTCGGTTGTTTCGCTGTGTTGGAGTTGGCTGCTGTATTTGTCATGATACCCTTTATGCGTCCTAAGCTGCCGTGTTTGTCCGGGCTAGCAGCGTTAGCCCGCTAGCGTTATTGTTGTCGTCCGGGTCTTTTAACTCGGGAGACAGGGCGCTCCGTTTGTTTTCGCTGTTTATACTGGCAGCGGCACAAGGCGACATTTCGGGTCTATTGTTCGTTGAAGATCCCGTTATTAAGACAGTTATTAATGTATCCTGCCAGTCTTGGGATAAACGGTCGTTCCCTGATGTTTTGAGCGCATAGCAAGCTACGCGAGAGAAGAGGTTCGCTAACGTTAAATCGTTAACATTTCATTGAGTAGCTAGGAAGGTGGGCGAGCGAGCTGGCTAACTAAACAGTCATGTGTAACGTTAGACATTTAGCTTTTTTACATTTTATTTTACTCAAAGAGAAGCTTCGCAGAAAAGGCATGGGTGTCTCCAAAGTAGTTGCTACCTTACTACCCAGCTAGTTAAAGAGAAAGTAAATGTACGTCAAAGAGGCCAGCTGTGTTTTATTGCCTAAGAGCTATATTGGGGTAATTTGTAGAGGCCCGTAGTACACAAATTAAAGCTGCTAACGTTAAACCGAAAGAATCACTAGTCCATACACCGATGAAGTAACTAACTGATATACGAATGGCAGGGATCAGGCATCAGGAGTGCCCGTCTAGGGAAGTGTGGTGTCTGAAAGCCGAAGTTGTGACATTGTTCCTTTCCCATAACTAGATGTGTCAATGTGCCAGTTGAGTTGCCTGGTTGTGTATGAATGAGCTTTGGACCGGAGCTGCCTGTGTTGTTCTGCCAAAATGTGTTATTGTCCTCTGAAATACTGCATCAATCATTGCGATGACATTATGCCAACACGAAGTTAACCATAATAGCTCCATTATTTTAAGTACGCACTAGGTTTGAGTATGGAAAATCAACGTTTTTTAAATTTTATTGCAGAGAATAATTTGGCCTTTGTGCTTCAATTGTTTTGTTCTATTTTATATTTGTTTAGGAGACACCCATATCAAATGCTATTTGATATTTTGCTTCCATTTTACATATAAATATCACATTTATAATGATGCTGGCCCACACAGCACCGGCTTCAGCACCTGTTCACCAATACCAGATTATTATGATTAACATTGTATTATTGTTACCAGTTATGATAAGAACCTACTATATCTTACTCTCAGTTCACCTGTTCTACAACTCCACACCATTGGACAGAGGAAGCCAGCAGCTTCAGCTACAGACCTCTGATGATGATGATGATGATGATGATGATGTTGTTGATGTTGTATTTCAGGGCTGTATTGCCATGGCAGCAGCCAGTGTGAGCCGACCTGGTGTTGCCCAGACCACAGAGAAGTCACAGCTGACCCTGAAAGGTAGAACTCCCCCTCCACCCCATCACCATGTCCCCTTCCCCTGCACTCCTCCACTGCCACGCCCCAAACATGCCTTCCAAACTGATGGGACATTTTTGCACTGTGACTGAAGCTCTCACACATTACATGGATGCTACTACAGAGTCATGGTAGTCTGGTCTGTCTCACCACATGAGTTTTGAAATCAGGAAACTGTCTGTGTGTCACCACCCCAGGACATACAAATCCACCAACTGTTCGACTTGCTGTGTCTCACTGTGCTTCTCTGTGTTGTTATGTTTCTCTGTGAATGGATCAAATAAACACTTGTGCTCTCGTTTCTTGTTGGCACATTACATCACATTTCATTATTGAATGTTTATTTTGTGCTCACTGCTCATGAAATCAAGACGCTTTTATCCAAAGCGACTTACAGTAGTGAATGCATACATTTTTCAGTATATGTAGTCCCAATGGGAATCGAACACACGAGTTAAGCGTTGTTAACGCCATGCCCTACCTACTGAACCAAGCAGAACCACCAGTGAAATGTAAGCGGTGAAGCTCAGGCGTGTTAGCAATCCACTGGCAGCGTGTAGCTTTATTGTGACACGTCGGCAACTGACACACACGCACATCGATTTCAACAATGATCACGGCAGAGTAGGGTTTACGTGGGGTTGCGCATCCAGGTCAGCCCACTGGTGTGTGCTGTTGTGGTGTGAAATGGAATCCTTACTGTGGCAGTGCCAATTGTTTGAGAGTCCCAGGTGGAGGTGCATTGTTTCTCTTTGTGTTGCCTGGAGGCAAGTAATCGCTCATCTTGTGGTCCACTAGTGACTTTCTGGTCAGTTGTGCACCTGCGGTCTGCCAGCATTAGCTACATAACTCCAGCTCAGCTGGTGGACTGCAGAGTGAAAAGAAGCAGCAGCTCAGCATTCCGGAGGACGAGCGCACCCGTGCATGCCTTCCTGAATTGACTGAGGATGTGGTGATGAGACAGGCTTAAAATAACAATAGAAAATTCCAAATTGTAAGAAAAGAAAAATGGGGAATATAAGGTAAGAATAAAAAGAATTTCAGCATAATTTAACAGCTATTAAAAGGACATGGTTGTGTGTATGCTGGACTTCACACACCCCCTCTTCTCTTCCTGTACTGGGTACTTCAACCTTATGGATATTTGTTTTGCAGCATAATGCAATAAGCATAATGACCAAAACTACACTTTATGCAAACATATTTACAGTTTATTTACAGTTATACAAAACAGACACACACAATACTCTTGTACGTGGTTCTCTGTGGCTCAGTTGGTAGAGCACAGCGTTGGCAACGCTTAGGTTGTGGGTTCAATCCCCACTGGGGCCACATACACTGAAAATGTATACATTCACTACTGTAAGTCGCTTTGGATAAAAGCGTCTGCCAAATGGCGTATATTATTATATTATTATTATTATTATTATTGTACACAAACCATGATGAGTGTTTCCTTCAGAATGTTAGAATAGGTGCATCTGCCATGCTACACACAGTTTTTACACCTTGCATACCTCTCCTAGATGCACACACAACATCCGAGCGCAGGTCCGAGTGCAGGGCCCGCCATAGTACATAGTTAGGGGTTCAGTGCCTTGCTCAAGGGCAGTGCCCCAGGAAGTAAACTAGCATCCCTCCAGTTTCCAGTGTATTGTTTTTTTGTTGGCCTTCCTGGGATTCAAACCAGCAACAATCTGCTTGCCAGCCCGTGCCCCTAACCACTGAGCCACTGCTGCCCCTGTAGGTCAAATTAACTGGAAGTAGTTAAATTATATGTACGGATATGGAGGGCTGCCTAATAACCCTAATATCACTTTATTATAAAACGAATAATAATATAGCAATCACATAGCCTCTCACTAACCCAACTCACCACTTCTCCAAAATGTAATTGAAATACCTTAGAAGCCGTGAATGGGGGGTGAAGAGTGAAGAGTAGTACTCTGAAAACAGACCAGAGGTGCTGTTCCCAAAACGATCTCCGTGCCTCTGGTGTCTGGTGTGGGCAGTTCCTGCAGAAGGCCACCAGAGGGGGATCTTTGCCTGACAGAGCACGACATTGCACAACGGTGCTGTTTAGTTTCCATGACTACTGGACTCTCCCTCCCATCCTTCTTCTTATTGCTGAAATCAGTATCAAAGGATTGTTACGCTATTATCAGAAAATAAGAAACATGTTCATCTTTAATTCAGTGCAGCATTCATGTTGAGTAGCTTTGACTGGCTGAAGGAAGGGCTGTAGGTTGGTTGGCCCATCTTCTATTTTTTCAATGACATTCATTTTTTTGTTACCATTTTGTCCTTTTCTGGCAATTTGGGTTGCCCAGTTGCAACATTAAGCCCATCATTGCAATGTCTTCTTCAGCTTGGGAGATGGAGACCAGCCAGTGCAGCGTGTGCTTCCAATTGCCGCCTCTTTTCACTGAAGATGTGTAGGCATTCTGCCATTAACTAGAGGAGCTACAAAGTGGGCAGTGAGGTGGAGAATACCATGCTGACTGAAATCTCTTCTCCCTGGGCATCCTACTGTCCGTTATGTACAACCCTGAGGAGCTCCTGGCCACAGTCAGCACTGGCACAGTCAGGATTTGATTGCAGGCCGTGGGGGGATCCAGTGTTATTGTGAGTGATGTTGCGAAGTGTGTGCCAGGCGTTTATGGGGGAGAAACAATGTGACCTCTGTCTGTGCCCCCAGTGCTCTCCGCCAAGCCTCAATCACCCAAACTCCCAGGCAGAAACACTCGCCTCAGCTCGTTCGTGGAGGTGACTGCTGACGGCCTGACCAGCGAGACCAAGAAGACGGGCAAACGCAGCGGACACCCCGAACTCCAGTGGAACGAGGACCTCACCCTGTGAGACACCTTCCCCACCGCTTCACTCCGTTGCCAACTCACTCTTTCAGCCACGCACCCTTTCACCTTCTCGTTTACCCTCCCTCCAAGTCATACCTACTCTCTCACCCTCACTGCATCATCCACTCACTCTCTCATCCAGTTACACAATAACTCATTTATGCACTCACCCCCTCACCAGTTTGCACAAGTGTTACCCATGTTTTTACCACCATTGAGATGAACTGACTAGATGACACCTTCAAGGAGTTTTAACCAAATCTTGATTAGAGCCTTTTGTAACATATTCAGTGCTCTGCACAGCTTTTCCCTCGATGCTCCCCGACACGCTGTTGATCAGAACGGTTTAGGTGTACATTCAGGAGTGGGCTTTCTGTATTTTTTTTTTTTATTATTTATTTTTTACTAATGAACTTGTCATGGTGTTGTCTAAGGACACAGTGACTATTTTTGTGTGTGTGTGTGTGTGTGTGTGTGTGTGTGTGTGTGTGAACGTGACTCCTCAGAGTCGGTTGGATCTGAAGTTGTGGAGCTGCCACACCTTGAGGAAAGAGCTGCTTGGGAGTGCCACCATCGATCTGCTGGATACACTGCGCACACACCAGGGCAAGAGTGAGTACACACACACACACACACACACACACACACACACACTCAGGCATAATCACACACACACTGACGCACAATCACACACATATATTAGCCAGGCTGAGGGCTGGGTCGTTCCTCGTACTTTTCTTCTTGAGCTAATGTAATTGGCTCATTTCATTTTATATAATGTGTTGTAGACTGTGTGCATGTTCTTATTCTTACTTCGTGCCCCATAGGTGCTGGAACCTTATTGTTTTGTACTGGTTTTTATCTTCTTTCTTCTTTCGGCCTACGCATGCCATGACAACATGGCACCAAATGGAGGCGCTATAGCAGATTATTGAAAATTCATACTTTGGAAGGCAATGACACCTTTGACCCCAATGTCCTATAAAGAGCATATACTTTTTTCCACATATTTTGAATAACTTTAAAAACACAAAAAACTTCTTCTCACGAACCATAGGCCTGATTGACATGTTTTGGGTTGTTTTTCCTCAATTGTGCGGTTCAAATAAAGTTGGTAAATAGATGATGCTATGTCAGAAGATGGCTTAATGGTGAGCCAATCAATTTGACCCATATGAGTACATCCATTTGAAACAGTGAAATTCATGCCAGACTATTGTCTTGAAACGTGTGCTGATGTGTGGAGCACATTGTCGCGGATTTGTCACAAGTCACAATTTGAATGGTGTCGACATCTTAAACTACAGAACCTTTAATCTTCTGACTATGGACTTGCAATGCTTAATAGTCACCTGAGCTGTGGGTCCAATGAACTCATACACCACAGAACTAAACTGTGAAGGACAAGTTGCTGCTTCAAGAAACATGGCTGTCATGAGCTAATTCATTAGAATCATTAATTTCCTTGTTCTCATTACCTGCAGGACTGATTTGCATAAAACCAGAATATAAACGATCTTTGCACTGCCATCAGTCGTATTAGTCAAATTCAGATTTGTATCAGTGACAATATGGATGGCATAAGCCATTTTGGTTCAATTAAACAGCTGAGACAACCTTGATAAGGGTGTTTCTTTTAGCCTGAAATGGTATCTCTGTAGATTTGGAAAGTACAGTCACAGATAGCCAGCCAATTTCATTGGTGTAGAATGTTTTTGTTTTTTAAGTCAGGATAAATATTCCTGGATCTGAGATGTGAGGGGGGAAATGGAGGTGTTTTTGTTTTTCTCCGTTTAAAAAAAAAAAAAAAAAAAAAGTTGAGGGTGAAGCACTATACCCAGGTACTGTGCTGTGGGTCTCTATGAATAAGTGTGTGTCATATACTTTTCTCTCCCCCTCACCTCTCCTTCCTCTCTCCCATCTCTCGTTCCCTCTCTCCCTCTCCCTTTCTCTCACTCTCTCTCTCTCTCTCTCTCTCTCTCTCTCTCTCTCAGTGGAGAATGTGAAGCTGAGTCTGGCCCTGCAGACAGAGAACAGAGGCTCAGTTGTCGCGGGTGGAGAGCTGACCGTCTGTCTGGATGGGCTGGCTGTTGATCTGGGATCCCTGCCCAATGGCAGCTCATCGACAGACAGTGAGTCCCGCCTTACAGCAGCACACCCCACACTTAGGCACACACACACACTACACTCTTACACTCACACACACACACACACACACACACTCACTACACTCTCACACTCATTCACACACACACACTCACTACACTCTCACACTCATTCACACACACACACTCACTACACTCTCACACACACTCACTACACACTCACACTCACTCACTCACTACACACTCACTCACACACACACACACACACACTTTCACACACACACACTTACTACACACTCACACTCACTACACTCTCACTCACACATACGTACTACACACACACACACACACACACTCTCACACACACACTTACCACACACTCACACACCCACTACACTCTCTCACACACACACACACATACACTGCACACACATGCACATACACACTACCCCACACACACACACACACACACACTTACATACTGTATATGTACACAAACACACACAGGCGTTGAATCCTGTTCTACAGTACACTGCAAACACACACACACACACACACACGACAGTACACAAGAACACACTCAGATTACACTCTGGCACACATTTTTAGAAGTAAGGTGTTGGAAATAAATGACTTCTTTAGTATGAAGTTTTTTGCAGCAAAAGGGTCTTATTTACTTCTGTAAAAATGGAAAGGATTTGAAGGTAAATTATTAAGAAGAAATCATCTGTTAGACCACTATACCCCCTCACTTCAGGATCAGCTCCAGCTCTAATATTCAACATTACAACCACTGAACATCGGACACTGAAATAGTATTTATACTGCCACTGTACACTGAAGCCATGTTACTCCATGTGTGTGTCTGTGTGTCTGTGTGTCTGTGTGAGAGTGATTGTGTGTGTGTGTGTGTGTGTGTGTGTGTGTGTGTGTGTGTGTGTGTGTGTGTGTGTGTGTGAGTGTGTGAGTGTGTGAGTGTGTGTGAGAGAGAGAGAGAGTGTGATTGTACAGTGTGTGTGTATGTTGGGGGTTAACTGATTTATGAGGTAACAAGAGCTCCAGCCCCATTTATCCCTGGCTTATTTATTTATCTAATTGCATACAAGCCTTTTCATTTCAACTCAATAGCTCAGTCATACACTGTCTCTATGTCTTTGTGTGAATATGCACAGAACATGTCTGTGTGTGTGACATGAACATGTGTATGTGTGTGTGTGTGTGTGTGTGTGTGTGTGTGTGTGTGTGTGTGTGTGTGTGTGTTTGTGAGTGAGAGATGGGGGGGTCTGTGTGTGAAGGTTAATATTGTGCTTTGAGTAATGAATTGGCTTGTTCACATTCCCTGTTTCCATTCAGAAGTGTTTGATTTTCCCTGATCTTTGGTGCGCACACACAAAGAGGGGGCACGGTGGGGAGAGGGGGG